>VZTD01003379.1:5786-19282 GCA_013397725.1 Rhagologus leucostigma | reverse complement strand
GGAGGATGAGGAGGCTGCTGAGCGCTGGGAGAGGAAGGATTTGGTGGGAGCGGGGACCCCGCGCCGGGGGTTCGCGGGTGGGGCGGCCCCGGGCAGGGGGTCCCGCGGGCCGGACCAAGCGGGGGAATCCCGGCGTGGATCCGCGGGGCCGGGGCGGGAGGTGCATGCCCAGGCCGGCGGGCAAGGCGAGGGGGAGGCCCGGGGAGGACCTCGGCGGGGGCCAGGGAGTGTCCCGAGCGGGCGGGGAGGAGCTGGGGCCTGGAGCAGGGCCGGGTCCTCCCCCCCTGTCCCGCTGCCAGCTCCCCTTTGGCAGCTCCCTGCGCTTCCCAGCCCCTTCCCGGCTGTGCCAGGAGCACATGGTCCCCCCAGAGCCAGCCCGCCGTGTCCCCTCCGGGCCCTGCACGGCCTGCCCGAGACTCGTGCCGCTGCCCTGCCCCAAAATGTCCCTAACCGGGACTGTCGCTTCCCTCCCGTGCAGACCAGGAGAGCCCCGAGGAGATGTCGGCTGTGAAGCCCGACAAGGGCGAAGGCGACGCCAGCAGCACCAGCAGCGCCGGCGGTGGGGAGGCCCAGGTGAGTGGGGGGAGGATCGGCCCCCGCCCGGCTCCGCTGGCCCCGCGGAACTCGTGGCAAAGTCCAGGGCCGGGCCGAGCTGTTTGCTGGGCCCAGGCGAGCGTTTCAGCCCGGGCAGGAAGAGGAGGGTGAGCGCTGCCAAGCAGCACCCGTGGCTTCCCCTCCTCCCCGGCTCTCCTCGGAAACGCGCAGTTCTCCTGCTCCCAGTGACAGTGCGGCCCCCGCTGGCCCTTCTCCAGCTAGGGCTGCCCAGGAATGACCCTCCTTCCTGGGGGTTCGTTGTGCCACAGGGGGGTTCCCCGGCTTCGGGGTGGAGGAGCCCTCTCCTCTGTCGGCTTTCCCAGGCAGGCTCCTTCCCCTTTCCTCCCTCCCAGTGGGCTTTTCCCTGTGGGTTCGGGCTGTCCCAGCCTGACAGCCCTGTGCCTGGCAGTTGTATTTTTCCGGCTGTGGGTGGGTTTGTTCAGGAAGGAGTGTTTATCTTTTCCGAGTACACTCCTCCCTGTTTTCTCTTTTTAAGGTTTTTTTTTTTTTGTTTCCCCATTTTCTTTTTCACTCCGGGCCTGCCCCTCGGGTCTCCTCCCACCCCCATAACTCCTCCTCTCATCCCCAGGAGTCACAGCCGTCCCCGCTGGCCCTACTGGCAGCCACCTGCAGCCGCATCGAGTCTCCCAATGAGAACTCCAACAGCTCCCAGGGCCAGCAGGGTGGGAGTGGCGAGCTGGACCTGAACGCGGCCGCTGCCCAGCTCACCCAGTCGGCCAACGGCTGGCAGATCATCTCGGCGGGCTCCAGCACCCCCACGGGCTCCAAGGAGCCGGGCAGCAACGGCAGCAACGGTGGCGACGCCTCTAAGAGCCGCCCGGTCAGCGCCGGGCCCTATGTGGTCACCTCGGCGTCCGGCCTGCAGAACCAGCAGGTGCTCACGGGCCTGCCGGGTGTCATCCCCAACATCCAGTACCAGGTGATCCCCCAGTTCCAGACCATCGACGGGCAGCAGCTGCAGTTCGCCACCACCCCAGCACAGGTGAACGTGCAGCAGGATGCCTCAGGCCAGCTGCAGATCATCCCCGGCTCCAACCAGCAGATCATCACGAGCCGCGCGGGCGGCAGCAACCTCATCGCCATGCCCAACCTGCTGCAGCAGGCTGTGCCCATCCAGGGCGTGGGGCTGGCCAACAACAGCCTCTCCGGGCAGACCCAGTACGTGGCCAACGTGCCCGTGGCCCTGAACGGCAACATCACCCTGCTGCCAGTCAACAGCGTGGCCGCCAGCCTGGCCCCCACATCCCAGACGGGCACCCTGAGCAGCTCGGGCTCGCCGGACAGCAGCTCCCAGCCTGCCACCTCGGGAGCTGCCAGCAGCTCGGGCAGCACGGCCACGTCCCAGGCCAGCTCGGGCGCCTTCTTCACCAACGCCAACAGCTACTCCACCACCACCACCACCAGTAATGTGGGTGTCATGAATTTCTCCACCAGCGCCACGGTGGGCACCAACGTGCAGGTGCAGACCCCCCAGAGGGCCAGCAGCGTCCCCAGCTCGGACTCTCTGCAGACCCCGGTGTCCGGGGTGGCCCTGCAGCCAGGGCAGCAGAAGGAGGGGGATCAGAGTCAGCAGTCACAGCAGCAGCAGCAGCAGCAGCAGATCCTGATCCAGCCCCAGCTGGTCCAAGGAGGGCAGACGATCCAGGCCCTCCAGACCACCCCGCTGTCCGGCCAGACCTTCGCCACTCAAGCCATCTCCCAAGACACCTTGCAGAACCTGCAGCTCCAAGCCGTGCCCAACTCGGGCCCCATCATCATCCGCACGCCCACGGTGGGTCCCAACGGGCAGGTGAGCTGGCAGACCATCCAGCTGCAGAACCTGCAGGTGCAGAACCCCCAGGCGCAGACAATCACGCTGGCCCCCATGCAGGGCGTGTCGCTGGGCCAGACGGGCAGCACCAGCACCACGCTGACCCCCATCGCCTCCCTGCCCAGCGGCACCGTCACCGTCAACGCCGCCCAGCTCTCCTCCGTGCCGGGCCTCCAGACTATTAACCTCAGTGCCTTGGGAGCGTCTGGGATCCAGGTGCACCAGCTGCAGGGGCTGCCCCTGGCCATCGCCAACACCCCTGGTGAGTGCTGGGTCCCATTCCCGTTTCATAGCCGGGCACGGGAAGGAGAAACGCTGGACCCTGCGGGGCCGGGCTGGGGCTGGGCTAGGCGTGGTTGGTGTCAAACAGTGTTGGCGAGTGGGGTGGGGCTTGTGCTGGCCCTGGGGAGGGAGCGTGGGACCTGTGTTGGTCACCAGAAGACACTAAAGGTCTTTCTGGGGAGTTTTAAATCTTGGAAAGAAAGGGAGGAGGTGTCTGTGGGGGGACAGTGGAGAAGAAGGGGGACACCTGGTTTTGTGCCGCTGTCCTGCCCTGGTGGCCTCCCAGGGGTCTTGGGTCAGGGCTGAGGTGAGGACCCGAGTGCAGCTCAGCTCCGTGGCTGAGCCTGTAAAGAGTCACGGCCATAAAACACAGGGATTAAAAACAAACACAGTCACGGAGCCGGGGGGAGTTTCCTCGCAGGGGCGGAAGAAAGGGCTCATTAAGTGTCTGGGTGCTGGCGCGAGACAGCGTGACCTCAGCGTGGCCCAGACGGTCCCGTGGGCACGGGGCACCCTGCTCAGATCCCCTGGATCCATCCCGCCGTCTCCCACAGCCTGGGAAAAGTGGGATACGTGGATGTGGGAACTGAGCTGGAGCCTGCTCAGCTTCCGCCTCGGAAGGGATCGGTTCTGGGAACGCTCTGCACTTGCTTTTCCACTGTTTTCCTCGGGGGTTTTTTTGTTTTGTTTTTTTTGTGTTCTGGCTCTGGCAAAAAGGGGCTGTTGCTGGATTTAGTCACAGTTGAGAGGCAGCAGAAAATGTTGCTCAATCCACCCTGAGCTTCCCTCTCGCGAGAGGTGGCGGCCGCTCCCCCGGGCTTGTTTTGCAGCATTATTTTGGGCTGTTGCTACAGCAGCTTGGCTCGCAGGCAATCCACGGGTCACTCCGGCCTCGGGATTAGCCTGATCCTTGGATTTCTCTGAGCGCAGGGACCCACGGGGGCTCCCACAAGCCGGGGTTGGCACGCTGGGGGGGACGTGCGTGGCCCCGGTGTGTGGGGTCCCTGTGGGGTCCCCTCGCTGCGATCCCCGCGCCTGGGGCCGCTCCTGCCGGGGCCGGGGCTCGTTCCCTGTGTGTTCTCGGGCTCGTTCCTTGTTTTGAAGGTGCTGCAGAAAGGCATGGACGAGCCCCAGTTCCTGTATCCATGCCTGGCTCTGCCCTCGGAGGTGGGACAGGGAGGAACGTTCTAGAGCCCACCCATCCGCCGCGTTCACGCTGCAAAGCCACCGCCTCCTCCTCCTCCTCCTCTTTCTCCTCCTCTCCTTTTTTTTAGCTCAGCAGCTCCCAGTCCTTGATCCACGGTGACGAATTCCCTGTAAGCGGTGGCAGCGGCAGCAGCGAGGCCTCCTCGCTCTGTCCCCAGCCCCAGGACGTGACGCTGGCACTGTCGCCGTGACGTGATGGCATTTGAAAAGCCAGAGCAGGGTTCAGAGCGGTTTTTTGGGGAGCCCCAGCTCCGTAGGATGGTCCAGGAGGCTCCTGGGATGAAATGGGGAAAGCTGTGGCCAGGACAGAGCTTCCTGGCACCGATCCAGTGGCAGGATTTGACTCCAGGCTGGAGGAGTTTTTCTCCGGCCGTGTCCCTCAGACGTGGCAATGGGTCCCTTTGTCCCCCCCAGCCACTGCCAGCCCCTCTCCAGGGGTGCTGAGCCCCCCCAGACCTGCGTCCCTCTGGATCCGAGTTTTGATGGGAATTTGAGGGAGGGGTTTGTTCCCAACACTGCCCAAATCCCTGAGCATTTTCCAAGCCTCCACGTGTGCTGGAACTTTCTGCTCCAGGCAAGGAGTTGGGAGGGATTTTTGGAGCCAAAAAAGCTCCTCTGCTTCCCAGAGAGGTGAATGGAAAATGAACTCTTGCTTGGGGGGGGACTGCAGCTGGTGTTCCTGGATCCTGCTGCGTGTTCCGGGGTGGTGGGGACAGAGAAGGAGGTGCCCAGCCAGGGGTGTGGTGGCCCCAGCTGCCACCTGGGCTGGCAGCACTGTGTGTCCTGCCTCTTCCAGAGCTCAGCTCGGCCTCCTGGGGGGTTCTGTGTCCCCTCCTGACCCCCGTGGATGGGGGGCTGTGGCTCCCAACCCCTCAGGTCCGTTGCCAGTGAGGTTTTTTCCTTTTTGGCAGAGGAAAGATCCCCCGGGGAGAAAACAACACCTGAAAAGGTTTTTAAACCCAGATTTTTTTGCTGCTGGGTGTGAGGCAGAGCCCAGTGCCATGTGCAGGTTTAACTCAGCGTCTGTGTTAATGGGGTGGCTCGAAGGCTGTTTCCTCCTCCTCCTCAGTCGGGCGGGGAAGGAGCCGAGGCAGGGGCAGGTCTGTGACCACCAGGCATGGCATGTGGGCAAACAGGCCCTGCAGCCAGCCCTGCCCTCAGGGAGGGCAACCCCAGAGCCAGGGAGGGGGGATTTCCTCAGCTGGCAGCACCCCAAAATCCTCCCGGGGCTGTGAGATGAGGGACAGGGGGCTCAGGCAGGGGCTGTGACACCTCAGTGGGGTCTGAGAGCCACCTCAGTGTCACCCCAGCCCACTCAGGGAGGGGACATCCTGTGTGAGGGGGGTGATGGTGGGGATTTTGTGACATCGCGGTTTCTCTTCCTCTTTTGCCGTAGGGAGGAGGAGAGGGACTGTTCTGAGCTTGGTGTCCTTACAGCAGCTCTGTCCCCATGTCCCTGTCCCTGGCAGAGCCCTGCTGTCCCCATGTCCCTGTCCCAGCCCTACCTGGCTGAGGAATGCGCTGGGTAAACAGGTGACCAGCAGGGAGGTCAGCACTGGAGTTAAACCCCTGCTTGCTTTGGGTGTTTGATTCCAGGGCTGGGTGGAGCTGTTGGGAACACTGATGGGATTGGGGTTTTCTGGGCAGCGTGAGCTCCCGTCCAGCTCCTTGGACGGAGGATGAGGGGGAATCGAGCAGTGGGGACCTCAGGACCACCCTGAAAGGAAAACCCCCGGTGGGTGCAGGAGCCCTTGCAAATGCGTTCAGCAAACCCCTCCCGGCCTCCTGCTCCCACTTCTCCTTCCAGGGCCCTTCCCGGCCGGGGCTGCGGCACAAAGCCCCGATTGTGTCCTGAGTGCCGGTTTTTAAGGGCAGCTTTGTGGCAGGGCCGGGATGAGCCATCGCCGGCGGGGAGCGCGGGGGGCGGGAGCAGCGGCGCGGCCGGAGCCGCCCGGCGCGGCCCTTGTTTGTCAGCGAACGGCGCCTTGTGAAACGGCCTGCTCTGAGCCGCAGCCGGGGCTTTGCGTCCCCTCTGGATTCCTCGGCTGACCTCTGGCCGGGCCGTTCGCCGGGGACTGACGTGAGTCCCCGGAGACCCCGGGGTTCGCTTGGGAAGAAAGGGAGCGACCCCGGCAGAGCCTGCGTGAGCACAGCTTAGTCTGGGTGAGGTTGTGCCCACACAAAGTCCCAGTGGGGCACAGCCCTGTGGCTCCTGGGCTCCGTGGGGCAGCCCTGCTCCTCCTCCTCCTCCTCTCCCTGCTGCGGCTCCAGGCCAGGGCTCAGCGGGGCTGGGAGCGGGTTGGCAGCCGCGCCGGTCGAACGGGTCGGGCGCGGCACCCACCCCGTGACTCCTCCCGGGACAGGTCCCGGCTCCAGACCCGTCTGCCTGGCCCTGATCTGCCTCTCCCTTTTATCTGGGCCGGCCCTAGCCCTGCTGGAGCACCGTCCTTATCACCCCACACCGGAGACACGTCCTGGCTCCGGGGTTGGGGGAGTTTCCACGTGGCTCCTTTCCAGAGCATCGGCTCCCACCTTAGCGCAGCTGGCAGCATCCAGACGGCTCCTCATCCCTTCCCACCCCATCCCAGGACGCCTGGGTTAGACCTTGGGAGTGATACAGGCAGCAATTTCTCCTCTGGGATTAAGAACTTGGGATTTGTGGCTCAGGAAAGCAGCCACCCTTGGCTGTGGTGGGCGAGAGGAGCACGGAGGTTCGGGTGAGGTGGGAGATGCCTGCTGGGGTTCCCCACCTTGGGAATTGCCATTCCCTGTCTCATCCAGGCATTTTCCTTCTTCCACAGCCCTCACTCAGGGATTTCTGTCACAGGGTGGTGTGGTGGGACCTGCCTTGCTGCAGGTGAGGTGCTCTGGGTGCTTTCACCCCAACGAAAGCAAGGCAGGACCGGAGGCTTCGTCCCGGTTTTGTGACAATCCAGAGGGGAATTTACAGAGCAAAGGAGCTCTGTCTGTCGGTCTGCAGCATGACAGAGGTGTTTGGCAAATCCTGGGGGATTCAGGGATCTAGCAGAGTGGATGATGAGGTGGTTCCCTCCCTCAGCTCTGTCCCCCTTCGCAGCCCACCTCACGCATTCTGTCAGCTCCATCCCGATTCATCCCTGTCCAGAGGAAGTGTCGCTCATCCTGACGCACAGAAACCTCCAGCAATTACAGGAGCTGCCCAAGGAGTGGCTTCTGGAGTCACCAGGGTCCAAATTAAAGCACAATTACTCACTGGGCTGCAGACCTCCAGCCTGCCCCATACCCTGGTTCCCTCTCCGCTGCCCTGATCTCCAAGGAATTGCTGAGCCAGAGCTTGGCTCATTTACATGGATGAGCTCCTGGTGCAGATTAACTCATTTTGCAAATCAGGGAGGGAATCAGATGGGGAAAAAACCAAGGGGACGTCGTTCCAAAGCCACTTTGTCTCTTTGTGCAGCGCTTTGGTGTGTCTGGAGCAGCTGGGGTTTGTTCTGGGCAGGGCAGTGACCCCAAAAACTGGGCAGGAAATGGGGAGACCTCGAGTTGTGAGCTAGAAAAATCTGGATTTTGGAGGTCTTTTCAGGAACACACCCTGAGAGGTCAGGGCTGTCTGTCCCCGGGTTTTGCTTTTCTTTCTTTTCACCTGAAAACTTCCTCTGCCTGGAAGCCATGTTGTGCCTGGTGCCAGCTCTCCACCCTCACCCTCTGCTGCCAGAGGTGCAGAGTTTGCACAAGCAGCCCCAGTTTGTTGGTTTTGGGTTTTATTTCCAGCTCTTCCCCTAAAAATGAAGACGGGGTCTGTTCCCCTGTCCTGTGGTTGCCGGGGTGGGTGTGAGAGCTCCTCTCTCCTCCCCGCCGGGCATTTCTCACCTCCTGTTCGTTTGCTAAATAAAGCAAACAAACCCGAGCTTCTTCCTGCACAAGGAGCACCTTGTCTGCAGAGAATTCCCAAGCCAGGATTCCGGGGTTTGGGTTTTTAGTGGACACCAGAAACTGCCCCGTTCCCGGGGGTCTCAGAGGTCGCTGGTGGAGCAGGGCCAGGGGTAGCTCCCCTCCCCTGCCTTCCCCAAGTCCCTCTTTCTCCCCAGGCTTTTTCCAGGGATTAAACCCCTCTTGCTCTATTAATAATATATTTTTCCAGGGCTTTGCTGACCCAAATGCGGAGCCTGCAGGGAAGCTTTGGTCTTAGCAGGGACGTGTGTTACCGGGGATAATAAACGTGAATTGTCCTCTCTGCCCACTTTTCCCCTGAACCCATCGTATCCCAGGAATTTCAGAGCTCCTGCCTGGGGTGGGATGGTCCAGGATTTCTGCCTCGCTGAGAGGCAGCCACAGATCTCCAGCAGCAGGATTTGGGTTTGTTCCCCCCATGCCAAAAGGCCGGAGAACGTCACGTGGGGTTTTGCCTCTTGGAGGATTGAAGCCATCCCAAGGCACCCTGGCTGGATTCTCCCCCTGGAGTATTTTTGGGGAGAGAACTTGTGTTTTCTCCTGGTTTGGGGGTTTTTTTGGGGGAGAGAAGTTACGTTTTCTTCCGGCTTTTTTTTTTTTTTCCAGCAGCTCTTCCCATCTGGGGAAATCTCTAATCCGTGGCTGGAGCACAAAGCTGTCGGTGCTGGCTTAGCAAGCTTAAAAACCCCTCCCTGGCTCGCTCCATGCGGGGCTGTGACTGCACACACGTCCCAGGAGCTGCAGGGAGGGAATGGGAAGATCCTGGAGTCGCTCGGCCTCGCAGGGAGCTCAGGAATGTGGCAGCCGAGGGCCAGCTTCAAATCCTGTCACCTTTGGAAGGGACAATTTCCTCCTCCAGGCCTGGCTGGGACAACATTCCCGTGCTCCCAGGGCCACGGGGGTTGGTCCCAGGCTGGATGAAGGGACCATCCTCAGGGATATCTGGGGTTTGTGTGCCCGGTGACAGCCCCAGGTGACATCCTGGCTGCACCTGCCCTGTACCCCTGTGTGACAGGGTCACTGCTCTCCCAAGTGACAGGACCAGGGGAAACGGCCTCAGGCTGTGCTGGGAAGCTTTAGCTTGGATTTTTGGGAAGATTCTTCACTTTCCTGCTGTCTCTTGTCCTTCCCTGAGCCCCAGGGACCCATTCCTGGTGGTTTTTGTCCTTTTCTGAGTGACAGGGACCCATTCCTGGTGGCTCCTGTCCCTCCTAAGCGTGGGCCTGGCTCCTCGTGGAGCTTTGCCCGGGCACCACTGACGCCTGCTGGCACTGGCACCGCCAGGGACCGGGGAGGTTGTTCCTGCCAGGAATTCTTCCTTGTTCCCAGCACCATCCCCAGGTTGTGAAATCCCTCCTGGCACCTCCAGGAGAGCCCAGCCTGCGCCTCTCGGGGGGATTTGAAATTTCTCCTTCTCCAGCTGCCTCTGGCTCCTGCCTCGGAGCTCCTATGGAAAATGGGATTGTAAAGGAGATTTCCCGGCTTGGCCGAGGTGCTGGTCCCAGCAGGGCTTCCCAGAAGGATCGTGGGCTGGGGTTTGGGAATGCCAGCTTTGGAAGTGCAGCTTCCAAAGTACCGGGCAGAGGGGATGCAGTGAGTGACCAGCACCCCCCGGCCACCCCCGCTGACCTTCCCGTCGGTGGGGGGGGCAGGGAGAGCCCTGGGGAGGGGAATGTCAGGAAAGCCGAGGGAGAAGGGTGGGGTTCACAGCTCCATCCAGCAGAGACCCTCCCCTCCAAGTGAGGAACCTGTCGTAACCTCCGCCTTCTGTTCCAGGTGACCACGGGGCCCAGCTGGGGCTGCACGGCAGCAGCGGGGATGGCCTGGGGGACGAGAGCACGGCCATGGAGGAGGGGGAGACCAGCCCTGACCCCCAGCCCCAGCAGGGCCGGAAAACACGGAGGGAAGCCTGCACCTGTCCCTACTGCAAGGAAGGAGAGGGCAGGTGAGGCTGCTCCCCATGGATCTGGCACCCCCAAAGTGCCTCGTTTTATGGAATTATTCAGGTTGGAAAGGGTCCCTCAGGTCATCAAGTCCCAGAGCTGCCCAGGCCACCGCTGCCCATGTCCCCAAGTGCCACATCCACGTGGCCACGTGGCACTTGTGTCTGGCACCCCCAAAGTGCTTCATTCCATGGAATTATTTAGGTTGGAAAGGGTCCCTCAGGTCGTCAGGTCCAGCCATTCCCTCAGTGCTGCCAAGGCCACCTCCACCCTGTGTCCCCAAGGGCCACATCCATGTGGCCTCCTGGGCACCCCCAGGTCCTTTCCCAGCTTTCCAGCCCCAATTCCCCATGCCTGGAGTGTCCCATGGGGCTCTTGTGACCCAGGGGCAGGACCTGGCTCTCGGCCTGGCTGAACCTCACCCCAAACCTGAACCTCACTCCAAACCTAAACCCTCCAACCCCACGGGTCCAACCAATCCCAGTCCCGCTAGTCCACACCCCCAGGCTGCAGCACCTGCACACCGAGATTCCCTTGGGTTTCACCCTTCCCTTCTTGCAGGAGCTCTGGGGATCCAGGGAAAAAAAAGCAGCACATCTGCCACGTGCCGGGCTGCGGGAAGGTGTACGGGAAGACCTCGCACCTGCGGGCACACCTGCGGTGGCACACGGGGGAGAGGCCCTTCATCTGCACCTGGGTGCTGTGCGGGAAGAGCTTCACCCGCTCCGACGAGCTGCAGCGGCACAAGCGCACGCACACAGGTAGGGGCGAGGCTCCTGGCGTCCCAGGAAACTCGGGAATTCACGAGGATATCCGGTCTGAGTCATGGTGCTGCACGGGGCAGCGCCAGGGATCCCCGAGTCTGAAATCCCAATGTGTTGCAGCGCTGGCCTTGAGCTTTTTGGGGCCGAGACCTCCAGGGCCTGACTGTTCTCAAAGGGAGGATCCTTTTCCCAAAATCCCAGCGTGCTGGGAGACCATGTCCCAGGGGATCCTCTCCAGAGCCTGACCCCTCTCAAGGGCAGGAACCTCTCCCCAAATCCCAACCTTTTCCCCCAATCCCACCTCCCCGTCTCCACCTCGTTCCCCCGTCTCTCACCCCCCTCTCCCTGTCCTCCAGGAGAGAAGAAGTTCGCCTGCCCGGAGTGCCCCAAACGCTTCATGCGCAGCGACCACCTCTCCAAGCACATCAAGACCCACCAGAACAAGAAGGGAGGTGCCACCAACGTGGCCATGAACGTCTCGGCCGTCCCCATGGACACGGCAGCCGCGGCTGAGGGCAACGGCGGCGCCACGCCCTCGGCGCTCATCGCCACCAACATGGTGGCCATGGAGGCCATCTGCCCCGAGGGCATCGCCCGCCTGGCCAGCAGCGGCATCAACGTCATGCAGGTGGCCGACCTGCAGTCCATCAACATCAGCGGCAACGGCTTCTGAGTCCGCGGCCGGCGCGGAGACGGCGACGGAGCCGCGGCGTTGGCACCTCCAGCACTAACCAGCCCGGCACCGCTGCCACCTCCACTCGAAGGCCAGAGCTATATATATATATTTTTTAATTTCGGCTTGATTCTTATTATTATTATTATTATTATTTTTTGTCCCCTTTTTGTCCCTTTTTCCTCCTCGCCCCTCCCATCTCCCTGCCCAAGGTCCCTCGGCGTCATCATGCCTTNTATATATAAAAATATAAAATGTGTTTGTTTGAGAGAGGAGAGATGTTGCTGCGACCATGGCGTGGTCCCTTTGATGCCTTATCCCGGAGCAGGTCGGCCCCTCTGGGGCGAGTCGGACGATGCCCGAGCTCTCCCTCCCATCCCAGATCCCATTTCCCACCAGAATCCCTGAAACCCCCATCCTCCCCGGGCTGTCGGACGCTTTGCTTTGAGGTGATTCTGTAATTCCTTTGGCATTCTCGGGGGGAGATCCCGCTGGATTTTTCACCCTTGGACTCCCGCTGCCCTCCCCTGCGGGCACCGGACCTTGGCAGGTGGTGTTTTTATTTTTTCCTTGGATCTTGGTTTTTCCCAGCCGTTTTCTTGGCAAGGCTCCCTGTCCCGTGGGAGTGGAGTCACTCCGTGGGAAGGTCATGGACGGAGGGACACGGCCCTGGGGGGACAATTGGAGCCTCCTCGGGGGGGAAAAGTTGATTTTTTTTATTGCAGCCAGAGTTGGAATTAATAATAATAATAATAATTGGGAAAAAGGAGAATCTGCGGAGCTCAGCCGGCCTGGAGCGAGGGGGAAGCACCGCAGGGACACGAGGGACACTCGAGGGTTTTGTTGTGGCACCACTGGAGGTGGCTCCTGAAAAAAACAGAAAAAAAGGTGTTGGAAATAGGGACAGCTTGGAAAAAACAACCCAAAAAGGGTTTTCCAGGATCCTGCTCTTCCCGCCGTGGGAGGGCTCGGTCCTTTCCGTTCTTCCTCCCACACCCTCCTCTTCCTGCCCCAGACACATCCGGGCTGCCCTGCCTGGTTCCATCCCAAAAAGGGGCTGTGGGGTGTGGGTCCCCCCAAAAGGGCGAAATCTGGGGTTGTTCCCGAGCAGCAGCTTGGGGTGAGCCCAGCAGGGTCTGAGCGGGGTGGGGGTCCTGGGAAAGACCCCAGCGTGTGGGGCCGAGGAGGGGGAGGAGGAGCTGAGCTTGGGGAGGGGGTGCAGGTGACCGAGAACTTCCCCACTCCCAGTTTTGGGGTCGGGGCAGGACCCCCGCTCTCTCCGGGGGGTTCAGAGGGGCGTCCCCCCGGGATTGCCGCCGATCCGCAAATCCCACTTCCCCGGGCCATTCCCGCAAACGAATCGGGCGTTTTCCCTGCCAAGGCACGGGGAGAGCCGCCCCCCCCAGCCCCCAGTGCTTCCCGGTCCGGAGCCCCCCCGGCCTTTCCTGCTCCCCTTTCCCGGGACCGCGGGGCCGGCGCTGCGGAGGTGCCAAAGCCGCTCGGGAAAGGAGCTAAACCAGAAACCAGCTGCCCCAGCTCCGTGCCCGAGTTCTTCGCGCTCGGGAGCCAGCGGGAAGCGGGAATCTTATTTTTATTTGGGGTTTTTTTTGTAAAAAAAACCACACACACAAAAAAAGGAAAGGTGGCAGAAGCTCCCCGGGGAGGGGGTGCAGGGCTCGGCCCCCCCAGCCCCCGGCTCTCTCTCTCGATATCTATTTTTGCATTTGTATATTTTTATATAGGAAACTTTAAGCATTTGTATTTTAATAACCCTGTGAAGCACTATGAGCCCCCCAGCCCCAAACCCACAAAGGATTGGGACAAAAAACAGGAGGTTTCTTAATTTAATGGTCAATTGGGTGATTTTGCCCCCACCTCGAACCCCCCGAGCCCAACTCCATCCCCAGCGGCGATCAAGTGCCAAACCCGATCCCGGATCCGGTGTTGGGATGTCCTCGAGGTGTCCCGTCCCCACAGATGTCCCCATGGATTGTCCCCGAAGGAGCTTGGCTTTCCTATGGAAACGCAGCCGGGAGGGAGGGGGACCCCGGGGGCCCCCGGGGGGGCTCTGCTCAGAGCCTGGGCTGCTCCCTTGCGGTTTTTTAGAGGGGACAGAAGATTTAGGGTGAAATCGGAGCATTTTGAGTGAAATCAGAGCATTTTGTGGTGAAATTGGAGCATTTTGGGGGGGTTCACACCACCAGCGCTGCTCCCAGTGCCGAGGGGGGCAGCTGGATCCCGTCACCCCCATTTTGGCTCTGATGGCACCGGGG
>VZTD01003362.1:374063-392042 GCA_013397725.1 Rhagologus leucostigma | reverse complement strand
TTGGGCGAGGGGAGCACGGCGGCAGAAAATTCATCGCGCTTCTGTTTCTTTCTGCTTTCTAGTGGTTATTGAAGATGATAGAATTGATGATGTGCTGCAAAACCTCTCCGAAAAGGCCCCTCCCGGTGTTTAAAGCCTCCCTGGGGACGCTGGGCTGAAGCCCGGGGTGGGGTCGGTTTACAATGGCACAGGTGATCGGCAGAAAATAACCCCCCGAGACCGCAGCGACCGCCCGAACGCCGGGAACGCCGTCCGCGCCCGCCCGCAGTCCCACGGCACCGCGGCACGTCCTGCCCTCCGGAGACGCGCGGAGGGGAGGGCGGCGAGCGAGCCAGAGCCCAGCCATGAATTAAAAAATGATAATAAATTAAAATAGATATATATATATAATCGGGAAAATAGTCACCTGCTTCAAACCCCCCCACCCCGAGGGATGGACGGAGGAGTCATGCCGCGGCTCTGAATTCCTCGGGATCGCTTTTCTCGGGCTGATGAACCTTGTGCCGCGCTAGATCGGGGGGTAAGAGGAAAGGGGGCAGCGGGAAATGGGGGGGGGAACAGCCCCCGGCCAGGGTTGTTCCCAGCGGGCACCTTGTTTACATTATTTAATCTTGCAAAAATGAATCCGTGCACTTGGATGTACCACGCTATCCCCTTCCGTATGAGTTTCTTTTTTTTTTATGTTGATGTCTTTGGATGTTGGGAAATTATATAAAATAGATATATATATATTTAATTTTAGTCACGTTTTAGGGTTCTCGAGGGGGAAAACCAAAACTTTTATAAAGGAAAGGCCTGAAGGAAGAATTGCTGGTTTATTTTTTAAAGCTTGTACTTCTTGGTTGCTGTGAGCAAAGGGACAGATTTTATATGTTCGGGGGGTCGGGGGGACGCTCAGCTTTTCTAACTACCATGCAGTCTGTAGTGTGGGTGATCTTGGTTTTTTTTTTCTTATATTGTGGCAGTTTCCTCTCTTTAATAGACTGTATTAAAATATATATATAAAGAAATTATTTAATGTAATCACAAGAGTGCCAAACACTTGGAGATGCTGGAGGGCAGCGATTCCCTCCCCGAGACGAGCAGCACTCGGAGCTTTCTGCTCTTTCTAGGGCTCGGTCGATCTCTCGTGGGGTTTTCTCTGACTTCTCTTTTCTAATCTTTCTTTTTAACTATTTTGCATGACGTGCATAAAAACAAAAGGGGAAAAAAAAAAAGGGGGGGGAACAAAAAGCGCCCCGGGTGCCCGGGCTTGGTTCTTGTTTCTGTTTGCAATTGACTGACAGACCTCAAGGCAGGTTTTTCTTTCCTCCTTTTCTTAAATATTGTGTATGTTGCACTTTTATCCACTACACAGGGCTATTTCTGCAATGTCCGAATAAAAAGGAAAATGAAAGAAAACGGAAAAAAAAATTATAAATGAGGATCTGCCGTGTTTTCCCATGGGCTGCCGGGGCCCAGCGCCGTGAGCATCCCTCCCTGTCCACCCAAATAATCCCAAAATAACTAAGGAAAACCTCGCCACTCTGGCACAGACCCCTGTTCGTGCTGAATAATTGATTGTAATTAATATTTATTTGTGGGATTTTTTTGTTTGATGCGAAAACGCTTCAGGGGCACAAAATTTCATGGAAAAATTCAGTGTTGGGTCCTGAAAGCGGCTGTGGGGGATGGGGAAAAAAAGGGTGGCTTCCCCTTCACTGATGGGAAGAACTGTGGAAAATGGGCGTTTTCATTCCAGGATTGTCTCCCTTTCCCCCAAAACCCAAATCCAGGTGTTAAAAAAGGCCATTATCCCTTCTGCCCGTGCCACCAAGGGCACGAGCCCACCTTTGTGCCCAGGGAGTAGGAATATAATCACAGATGGGAAACAGGTCCAGGGGTGGGATTTTATTGCAAAGAAAATCATATATTGCACTGAAAGCAGGATGCTGCTGAGCTGGGATTTGTACAGGATGACCTGGGGGGCAGATGGATTCGTTTGGGGTGGCACAGGGAGCTGGTACCCCATTTTTGGGGTGCGAAGGCTGCACAACGCTCCCCTCCCCACCACCTTTGCTATTTATTGCTCCACTTTTAACCCACACAGGCTCTCCCACACCCAGGGTAGGATGAGGAGCTTTGCTAAATTGCTCCCTTGAAAAATCCCCAAGTATTTTCATTTTTTCCCCGGTGAGTTCAGCTCCGAGGTCGCGGCTGTGCAGGTTGGACTCGGCGCACGCAGTTTTGGCCCCAGGATTTTCTATGCTGTGGGACCTGCTGCACCTCCGAAGCACGAGATGGCCCCCAGAAGGGATTTTTTTCCCCTAAACTAATGTTTTTTGCCCCAACCAGCGTCTGGGGGTGAGCCCAGGGCTTTGGGAGAGCAGACAGCCAGAGAGGAGCAAAGCATTTCACAGGTGCCGAGGAGGCAGCGCCTGGGAGATCCTTAGGCACAAAACCACGGGCTGGATGCAGCACTGGGTTAATTAAGTTTACCAAAAAGCCCTTTTTTAATGTAAAAAACCTGATCTATGGGTCTGCCAAACCCAGTTTCCCATTTTCTTCCATACATCAAAAGACCTCCGAGTGCTTAAACCACCCTGAAACCCAGACCCATCGATGGGTGCTCCGAGGATAGGGCCCAGGCACAGCCCCGGGAGCCTTCCCCCAAAACCACCTGGATGCCCAGGAGAAGCCGGGAATGAACCAGAGAAAGCCTGAAGCCAGAGGGGGAAGGGAGGCTGAAAGAAGAGGAGATTCTGCTAAATTATGAACCGCTCTTTTATATGCATCTTTCATGCACGGCACATAAATAATGGAGCAGGAGAGCCCGGCGAGCTCACGTACGGGAGGATGCGGGATGGAGGGGCGAGGAGAGAGGGATTCACGAGGGATGGTGGGGAAAGATGCGCCCAAGAGACCAAGCCGGGCATCCCGCACTGCCGGGAGATGATATTCTGAAGGAGGATTTAAGGATTAAGCTGGCCCCGGGGCAGGAGTTTATTGCATACATTATTTAACAGATGGCCCAACGCAGGCGGCGGCTGCCTGCGGTCTCCCCGGTGACCTTGGCTGGGAGATGCCGGAGCCGGGAAGGGAGCCTGGTGCCATCACCACGCTCCGGTTACAGGGATCAGAGCGAAAAAAACCAAACCAAACCCCAGGAGCCAGCACCCAGCAGCTCCAGAGCCAAATCCCCATGGAAACTGCAAAAATCCCCACCCAACCCTGCCCATGTGGGCTGCTTGTTTTGGTAGGGGTGGGAAAAAAAGGAGGAAAAAATAAAACATATAGAAAAGAGCCATTGGCAGGTTTATTTAACGGAGGAAACTTGGCACCTTTGGAAGAGCGGGGTGCAGGAGGGGTGAGCGAGGTGCAAAGGTCCCAGTGACACCCAGAGCACTTGCAAAATCCCACTCCCGTGCCCAAACACTCACTTTAATCCCATTTTCGCAGGGATTTTGGCATTGAGGGAAGGTGCTAACACTGTCGCTCCTGCAGCAAAGCCAACCCTGACCGCTTACATCCAGAACCAGAGTGTATTTTTATTCACCTTTAAAGCTGCTTGTTTTCCACAGGCTCTGAGGCATCAGCCTCTGGAAGCCCCTGGGATGACACCAGTCCTGGGGGGCTCAGAGCAATGGACAACGATTTTGGGGCTGGATCAGCATCCCCACCACTCATTTCCCGCATCACCCAGGCAATAACTCAGAGAAAAAAAACCCAAAATCGAGGGCAGTGTGTTGCAGCCAGGGCAAAGCAGAGCAGGGGGAGCGGGTGAGTCCCCCAAAGCTCTTCCCAAAAGGACGCCCATGTAGCAACCGCCCAAAATAAATATTCTCTTTTTTTTTTCCCTCCTCCATCAAAACTAGGGCATGTTAAACTAGGCCAGCACTCCTAAAGTAATTTATTTATCATGGGGGGGAGCGAGGAGGGACAGCACGGGCTGCAGGAGGGGATGCTGCATCCTGCCCCCAAATGCCGGGGGTTTGGGGAATAAAATGGGTCAGTTCTCCCCTCTTCCCTTGTTGAAAAATCACAAATAGTCAGAAGGAAGCAGCTTTAGTGACCTTTGGTGGAGAAGACACAAAAATGGTCATTTTAGTGGTATCAAACCCGTTTTGATCCATTCCCTCGACTGTTTTCACCACGTGGGGTTCGTGTTTTATGTCACGGCATTAGACAGAAAATATGCTTTGGAAAAATGAAAAATGGAAAAAGACGTGAAAGCAATTTTACCCTCCTTTAGAACTCGGGATTTTTCCCTGCATTTGAACACAGGAATGAGAAAAACCCAGTGGCTGCCCGAAATCTCTCCACCCATCCCTGCCAGGGAATGGGGCTGGCCAAGAGGAATTTGGGATGCAGCACCATCCTGCTGGATGCTCCCCCATCAGTCATGGCCTTGGAGGTTTTTGGGGGGCTTTAGCTTTACCTTTGAGTCTCCCCATGGGAAAAGTGGCTTCTGGTGGGATGGACCCCAAGTGTTGCTTGTTTGGGGGCTTTGGGGGGCTGCGGGTCCCCCTTCCCCGGGATCTTTGTCCCACAGCCACTAGAGGCCACTGAGGCTCTGTGATCCCGGCTGATTTATTCAGGCAGGACATTTGGACACACATTGGCACCCAAAAAAATCTAAAACCGGGGGAAAACAATACATAAAATCCACAGAGGCAGCAAAACTGGGGAAAGGCAGGGCAGAGAAGGGCTGTGCCTGAGCTCTGTTGGTGTTTCCAGGGGCATCCCCACCCCGGGACCCCACAGGGAACAGGGGCACTTTTCCCCAATCTGGCCAAGCCACTCAGCTGCCCGGACTTGTGCTGAGCACTAGCAGGAATTTTGGGTGTCCTGCCCCAAGCTAAACATCTCCAGAGGACAGGGAAATGCTGCTCCACATGCAGCGTCCTTCCTGGGCTCACCAGGAATTTTATGCAGGGGTCAAGAAGACACTCCCATGATGCGGCATTCCTTGTCTTGGGAATATTCAGCAAGAAAATCCTTAAATCCCTGCTGCTGCTGCCTCGGGGAGCCTGGGAGTGGAGCTGCCTGCCTCCCCAGGCTCCTCATTTTCATTTTGCCTGGAGTTAACATTTTCTAGGATATTCTAAACAGCCGTTCCCACTTAAGAGGGAAACATCAGACATCTTCATTTACACACCGCTCCAGGTGTCAAACTGTTGCATGACAATAACAAGTGGGAGACACCTCACCCAAAAAACAGGAGAAGTTCCAGCGGGAGCCAAATGCAGCAGCAGATGCTCAGATAAAACCCAAACCTGAGAACAGCACCAGGCTCTGCAACCCGGCCAAAGCCCTCCTGGGGAACTAATCAGTGTTTGGGGGTGGGGATTATATTTTTTGGGAGGTTGGGATGCCTGTGCTGCCTCACGTTTGGGTATTTCAGACCCTCGGTGGGCAGGTGAGAATGGCCACTGCCTCCTCAGGGCTGCCCCAGTTCCCAGCCTCACTGGCTTGGGAAGCCTCTTGGCTTCCCTGCCACAGATTTTTCCAAGACAATTCCTCCCCTGAGTTTCAGCAGGATGTGCCTGTGATAGCGATTGCCCTGTTAAATTCGTGTTGGTGATGCGACACCAGGAACACGAAGGAATATGAAGAAAACCAGAGGAATGTGGGCTCCCCTCCACGCTACAACATCTCCATTATTAATATATATAGTATTACATTACATAATGCTATGTAATATTATATAATATATATGGTATTATGTAATACATACAATATTACATATATAATTTTTGCCGAGATAAATGTGACACCCGCACGAGCCCTTTCCTTTGCAGATATCCCACCCTGCTCACCCTTTCCCATGGGAAAAGGGGAGCAAAGTGGCCACTGGGAACATCTCAGAGTCCCTGGAGCTTTGCATGCACGGCTTGAAGCATCGGCCCCTTCCCGGGGTGGGGGAAATAAAAGAAAATAAAGGAAAATAACCAAACCACAAAAATAAATCCCCAAACAGGCCATGTGATACAACACTCTGAAATACCGGGCAGTGAGTCACGGGTGTGGAGATGGGGCTGATCCAGCTCTGACTCAGCCCGGGCAGCCGGTGCAGCCTGTTTGTGTCCCCCCCCAACTCCTGTTTCCCATTTTTGCTCCAAACCTGCTCAAATATAAATAAATATTCCATGACTAAGAGGCACGTGGTGGGGCTCAGCCCGCAGCAGCCCCTTCAAGCCCCCCGAGTTCCCAGTGGTGCCGCAAGGGCTGGACACACCAGTGTCCCGCAAAAGCCAGGCCTGGGAACCTTTGAAGTATTCAAAGTGTTTTTTAAAATATGTATTTTTGGAGGGGGAAACGCACACACGCACACACAGAGGAGGTTCTTGCTGATGCCATGGCAAGGAAGCACTTGGGATTTTCCAACCAGTTCTAATTAATTAGTATTTTCTCAGCTTAACATGGTTTTAAACATGAAGCACCAATTCCCTTTGGTCACAGCCAAGGGAAGCCGGCACGAAGCAGAGACCCTGCCCAGAGCGGCGTGAAGCCTCATTCCGGGACACCACACTGGAGGGGCGGCGGGTGCTGGCGGAGCTGGGATGAGACAGCTCCCACCTGGGTGCAATCCAGCCCCAGCCCTTTCCAAGCCACAGCATCCTACAACATCCCCAGAGGGATGGAAAACCGCAACAGACGGCTGATTTTGGAGGAGGTGCCTTAGGAAAGCTGCCCGTGGGTTATTCCCACCGCATCTGGACAAATACACAGGGATGGAGCACCTTATAGCTGGGTTTAACCCTCCACGGTGTTTAACATCCCGAGATTCTCCGGGCGGGGTCGATCCCAGCCTCATCCCGGGTTATGGCACCGTCCCTCTGCCGCAGGGTAAGGAAAGGCAAAAGGCAGGATCAGAATGAGACCCCGGCAGCATCCTCAGCATCCATAACCAGTTTCCATAGCAACAGGTTCGGCCCCAGATCGGCAGCGGGTGCTGGGAAGCAGGAATGAGGAGGGAGCTCGGGGGGACCCCATGAGCAGCAAAAAATAGGGTTTGGTACAGAAAATCACTTTGCACCTCGGTGCCTCGGGAGCGAGGAGAGGCTGAGGTCGGGCTCTGGGAGCTGTGACCCAACACAAACCCTCCAGGACAGCCCTTCCAGGGAGACTGGGGAGCTGACCCCCATCCCATCACCCCTGCCCGGCACAGATCCCTGTCAACCCATCCCGGGTGTATCAGTGTTCCCAGTTTAATTCCCAGTTTAATTCCCAGCCGGGAAGCCGGGAGCTCTGTTACACCCTTCCCTGGCTCTAGCCAGGAGCAAACAGCCACGAGACCCCAAAGCATCCACCCTACAGTCCTGGACGCCGGGAAAGCGCACAGCTGGGGAACGATCCGGAGGGAGAGCCCGGATAGGGATGCTCCCGGGGTGCGGATGCCGGCGGGCCCCTCGCCCCCACCCCCGCGGCCGTGCCCCGCCCGCGGCACTGTTACACAAGGCTCCCGGCGCTTGCATAAGCGGCAGCAGCGTGTGCAGCCTCAAGGAGAGAGGAAAAGTGAGCAGGAACCACGGCCCCGAAGCTGCGCCTCGGGATGGGATCCGTGGCCAGAGTCCATATCCCACGGGAGTCCCGCAGGATCTGGAGCAGGGCACGGTGCAGCCACCCCCTAAACGAGGTGACACAACCCCCTGCAGCAGGACTGACCCCATCCCTTCATCGTCCTTGTTGGAGAGACCGAAAATAGCAGGAATTCAACCCTTAACAGCTGGAGAAAGGCTGCCAGAACTCCCAAGGCCAGCGAGCAGCCTGCACAGCAGCCCTATGGCATCCAACACTCATCTGCTGCCACTTCCAAACCTGGAATTGGGGTTAGTCCCAGGGAAAGACGATTTTTAAAAGCCTTTTAACCAAGCGGGTGCTGGGGAATTGTCCTGCAGGGCTTGGGCTCCCAGGGAGCCTCTGCGGAGTGGGGCAGGCGGGTGAGCATCAGCCCTTGGCTCCCAGTCCTCATCCCAGGGGGAATAAGCACTGCCTTTAACCAGCACCACATCAGCACCCACGGGTGCCTTTGGCCAACCCCCCGGCGGCTTGGCACAGCGCAGCTCACCCTAAAACACGTTGTTTCTGCCCGCTGTGGTGCTCTGGATCTGGCTTAACCCCGCTGCTGTCAATGAGCATGTGGCCAGAGAGGTTTGTGAAAACCTGCAATGCCAACCAGGTCACCTTTCCCAAGAGATTTACACCCTTTACAGGGTTGCTCTCCAGGATTTCCAGGTGCTGTGCCTGCTGCACTGGGGCTGATGTTTTGACCCCAGCTCCTTCCCACCCCACAAACCCACATTCTCTCACTACCCACACCCCTTGTTTTCCTGCCTTGTGCAAAGAAAGGATTAAAAAGCACAACAAAAAGCCAAGAAATCCTCTAACTTAATGAGCAGAGAAGCCCACAGACCTCTAGCTTGGCTTTTTAAACATGAGCAATATATCTGTGTCTTGAGGAGATTGATTGATTTTAACAATTAAAAGGCACCCTGAAGAGGCAGCACACAAAGGGGACAAGCACCTGCAGGACTCACGTGTGTCCCAGCCCAGCACAAACTTCCCATGGCAAAGGTGACTTTACAGGTGGCACAGAAAAAACAGAAAAGGTCATTGCACAGGAGGGGGGTGATGCTCCTGATTTAAATACAACCCTCAAAACCCACACTGCAAAGCCACAGGCACACCCAGAGCTGAAGCAAACACTCACCAGTGACCCTTGGGCAGCGATGCTGCTTCCCTGCAGACAAGGGGACAAATTTCCATCCTCCTTCTTTATATAGGGAATGTTTCTGTGGGGACAGCAGCCACCCCAGAGGCAGAATACTGGGACAACCAGCTCACTGGCAGGGTCAGATACTCTGGGTATGCACCCATCCCTCCTCTGAGACACCCCCAAACCTCAGCCTCAGGCCTTACATTGCCTTCAGGACAAACAAATGACAAAATCTCAGTGCAGCTGCCCTGGGAGGGGAAACAACCCAAAAGGTCACAAAGAGCTCCCAGCCCCAAGGTGAGCATCCAGCCATCTGATTGCCACTAAAAACCATTATTAAGGTGATTCTCAGCAGAGGGCACGCGTGGGGCCCCCGAAACCCCCCAGAGTCTCTGCTGTGCTGGGGTGAAGCAGAGCTGCAGGAGGCAGCGAGGGCGATGTGTGAAATCGTGGGGCGGCCGGCAGCTATTTCTGCTCCGTGTCAGCACCCACTGACAGCACCGCCCCGGGAACACAGCGAAGCTCCAGGCGTCTTTTTTCCAAGAGAAATCCACCTGTACGTAGCTGTACTTCCACACTGCGAGCTGTGGAGCTCGCTGGTTCTGGGTGCAAAGCTGGGGGGTTTGGGGTTGAGGCGAGCTGCTGGCACCCTTGGGATCTCCGTTTAGGCTCCCAAGATTCCCCCTTATCTGATAGGCAGAAGCTTCTACAAATCCCTTCTCCTTCCTTCTGCTCAGGGTCACTCTTTTTTCCCCTTAATTTCTTGGGACTTGGAGCGAGACCCAGGCAAATGCAACTGATTGTGTAACGTTTTGCTCAAAAAGCTTCTTAAACAGTCGCATATTTCTATTGGATTTCCCCTGCCCTTCACTGCTGATTACTGGAGTATTTATATATAAACAGAAGCTGTCTTCCCCGTAATCTGCTTGTTTCTCCTAATTAACTCGGGGCTGTTCTCCTTGGGCTGCTCAGCCCTTGGGTTTTGGGGGTGCCAGCACCCAGTGGCACTCAGTGAACCCAAATCTGCCAAATTTCTGCTGAAATTGCTTTGTTAGCTGGTTTTGAGGAGGCAAAACCCTCTTTTCCAAACTTAATGTGCTCAGTATCTGCCCCATCCTCCCAACCCCCAGCGCAGGGAAGCGTTCAAACGTGATTTCTTCATCTTCCTCCCTCCTCACCAAACTTTCCCCTAATTTAAGGAACGTCTCGATTTGATAATTATTTTAATCATTATTACTCATCTTTCCCCTTTCTTCCCCCCCTCAAAACTTCGTCCTGGGCCTGTCAATCACTTTAATAGCTGTTTACAACCTATCATCAAGTCTTGCATAACATCCACATGACTTCACTCAGATGCCTCCGACACCCAAAAGCTGCCCCTGAGCTCTATTTCAGGAGTGATGGAGCCCACGGCACCAGCCGGCTGCATCCCCCGCCGGCATGCCCGGGGTCCTGGGCTGGGGAAAATCAAAGGGAAAAACATGCCCGAAGCAAAACTATTTTGTAGTTAACACAAGACCGCCCCGCGCTGCCCCCTGGTTCAGGTTTTGGGGGTGAGGGTTTGTTTGGTGGGCTCAGACCCCCTCCCCAGCATCGCAGGTAGATGCTGCATCAATTCGGAGAGATCAGGAGCTAAAAGCACCAGGAGCAGCCCCTGGATCGCAGCGGGTGCTCCCGGGGGTTGCGGCTGCAGCGTGGCCTCTGCCCCCCAGTCTCCTCACAGCTCTGGGACACAGACACACCAAACACGGCAAATTCTGTTTAAAATGTCGTTTTCTAGCGAAGTTCTCCACCCCGCGGCATCGCCCGTCGGCGGCGGGTTGGCGGGGGACGGGGGCAGAGGCGCAATCTGTGCTGGAACGGCTGCCAGCCCTTTTCCTTCGGCAGGCGATGGCTGGGTTGTGGGGCGGGGGGGGACACGACGGCTCTTTTTTAAGCTCTCCCGTCCTCCCCCTCTCCCTCAGGTTTCATAACCCTTCAAAGCACGAAAAGGCTCCTCCGGTTCTCGGCTAATGAGCCCCTGCGGAGGAGGAGCCGCGGCCCTGGCAGGAGGGAAGTTCGGCAGCAGAATCTCCCCACCGCGGGTGTGACGGGGCCGGGGGGGACGCGGAGGGGTCTCTGCGGGGTCCCGCCATAACCCCAGTTTGGCCAGTTCTCTCCCCAAAACGCCCCTTGGCACGAGGCTGGGCAATCTCTGCCTCCCCGTGCAGACGCTGCGTGCAAATATTTATTTACACAGCATAAAGGGGGTTATTTATTAAGCCACAGCTGACAACTGTATTCAAACTAATTTCTCTTAATAAGGCACTTGCGGTCACCCCGGCAACAGCACCGGAGCGCCCTTCCTTAGGGAGATGGCTTAATGGGGTGAAAATCCCCTTGGATGCAAAGCGGGTGCTGAAGGGGCCTCCAGAGATGCTGGGGCTGGAGACACCATCCCTCCTTCTTGGAGACCCGCTCCGTCCCCGGAGATGGAGTCCAGAGGGAGGAGATTGGGCCAGAAGTGTCTAATTTTTGTGATATATGTATATGTACAGAGGTCACCAAGAGCAGGAGGGCATCAGAGGGGCTCCTCGCTTGCCCAGGGGAGAATAAGGGATGGCAGAGCTCCTACGTCCTGCTTGGGACTGGAAAACACAATGGCTGCTTCATGAACACCTGTAATTACAACACTAATTAAGGAAGGTGAGGGATGAAGGCAGGATTTCTGCTTCCTTGCACTGACCAAGGTGACAGGTTAAATTGTTGAGTAAGACAGCAGAAGGATCTCTCAGCTCCATCTCTGCCTCAGAGAATAATTAAATCCAGTTTCCCCTGGTTTTTAAAATCCTGGATCCATCAGCTTACCAAATGCTGTGCAGTCCAGGGTTTGCAAAGCAAAACTCCCCAAAACCTGAAGGAAGCTCCTTATCTCCTCTGAAACCCAGACCTAAACTCACGCAGTAAATTACGATGGGGTTTTTTGGGGGGGATTTTACTGAACAGCCACACAATGCTCCAGCCAGCCAGGGTGGCCCCGGGGAAATCCACCAAGAACCCACCTCAAAACAAAGGACTCACACTGGGAAGTAGAGCAGGCTGTGATTTACTGAGACAACAACACTTCTGCAACAACAGAGAACATGACTGCACCGAGGCACCCGGCCGGCAAACCTGCAGCACCTGCAGCACCACTGAGCATTGCCACACTGGGGACCCGGACAGGTGACACCAGAGCAGAGAGCAGACGGATGTCTGTGGTCCTGGCGACTCCGGAGAGGTGGCACCAGATCAAATACCAGAGGGTCTGAGGTTCTGGGGTACCTACAGTTGTGGGGACCTCAGAGAGGTGACATCAAAGCAGAGACTGGAGGGATGCTCGAGGTTCTGCAGAACCCGGAGAGCTGACACTGAGAGCAGGGACCAGAGGGAAGCTCCTGGAGACCCAAGGAAGGTGAAACCAGAGCAGACACCAGAAGGATGACCCTGGGGACCCAGGAGAGGTGGCACTGAGAGCAGAGACCAGAGGGGTGCTCATGGTCCCCAGCACTGGTTTCCCTCCTGTATCACTCCCAGACTCACAGACACGAGACAAAAGCCTGCTGGGACAGGGCAAGGCTGCTACATGCCAAGGGAGGGAGCGAAAGGCAGCAGGTTCCAGATGGGCTCCACGGGCATCGCAGCCACGCTGGAGACTGGTGTGCAACTCCCTCCATAGGCACTTGATCCTTCAATCCCAGGCACCCTGCCTCTGCCTGTGGAGCTCCAAAGGCACACATTGGCTGCAAGGGATCTCACAAACTCCTTCTGGGATTGCAGAAGGGCTGAGGGAGCCCAGCACCGTGTGGATGTGATGGGGTTTGGTCCCAGCCTCCAACTGGCCTGGCTGTTCTCGATCCTCCTGGCTGTGACAGCGGGGCTGCTCTTCACATGGTCATTCCCAGCCCACATTCCCTTTGATCCATGAGACGAGCATGTCGCCAGATCTTTGCCTTCTCTGAAAGCCATCTGAGATGGCAGGAGCCAGGCAGGAGCCTCAGGAAAGTAGGGACTCGGGGCTGAGGGGCTGCAGCGGGGGCTTGGCAGTGATTCAGGGCTGGGAAGAGGCATCTAAGTAAGGACAGGGCAAGTGGAGCAGGCCACTAGATGTGCTCTGGAAACTGGGCTGGGAACCAGAAGAAACCAGGATCAGAGGGAACTGCTGTAGCTGGAAGTGCTGCTCCAGTTGAAAATAAAAAGCATCTACTGCAGGCAGCGGTTGGTTCCCTCCCAGGGCAAAATCCCGACTGCTGAGTGCAGGGTTTTGCCCAGGCTGCTCTGTTTGCAGGGTTTGCTCTAATAAACGCACACATCCCTGCAGCAGAGGAGCTGAGCTCCTTGGAGGCATTTCCTTAAGGATGAATCCCTGCTCCTGTGCCCTCACTAATCTGCCCGAGCCTCCCTCCTCCTCCTCTCTACACACTGCCTGGGTTGTAGCACAGCAGGTTGAACTCCAGGTTTTCATCCCAGTGACGGAGCAGCACAAAGAGCTGTTGGGCTGCGGCTTTCACCGCAGCCAGGCTGGATCCCTCCGGGAAGTCCTGCCCGCCCAGCCACAGGCTGGCTTTGGCAGCCACCAGCTCCCACTCGATGAAGTAGGAAGCCGAGCTGTGCTCCAGCCAGGCCAGGGCCACGGCCGTGGCCCACAGCATCCCCTCGGGCTCCGTCTGCTGCTGCAGCTCCACGTCGGAGAGCAAAGCCTGGACCTCGGAGCCGTCGGTGTCCCAGCCCCGGCCGCTGTCGGCCCGGCACTCGGCCGGGGAGGAGAAGCGACGGATGGTGATGGCCGGGGGGGACAGCTCCTGCTCAGCTTTCAGGGCTCTGCAGATGCTCTCGGCCGCGCTGCCCGACAAGTGCCGGAGGCGGCCGGTGTCCTCCGGCACTGCTCCCCGAGCGATGTCTCCGGTGCTGGGACCCTTCCCCTGCCCACTGGGGACCAGGAGCTGCTGGCTGGAGTTCAGGGTTTTGTGCTCCGAGGAGGGACTGTTCCTCTTGGTGCTGTAGGAGCCAGAGGGGCTGAGGGACAGGCGGTGGCAGGCAAAGGGCGATGTCCACTTCAGCTTCTCCATGGGGATGTTGATGGCGTCACAGAAGGCTGAATTCAGGAGAAAGGCACCACAGGCCAGCTGCAGGGACACCTGCAAGGCATGGCAGGCACAAAGGGAAGCTCTGGCACACCAACTACTCGCGGGTAGCTCAGGAGAAAGGCATGGATGGATGGAACAGCTCTCCATCTCTGAGCGGGTCACTGGACACGGTTGTCAGAGACAGTAGGAGGAAGATTCGGGGGGATCCTCCTCTGCTCCTCTGCAGTGACCACGCAACCCCAACAAGACCCAGGGAGGAGCTGCTCACCAGGGGAAGGTAGTCCATGCTCTCACTGTCGCCCTCAGAGCCGGCTTCGCTCCCTCTGCTTAGAGATTTACTCATGAAGCCCTTGGCAGCTCGAACCAGCAGCCTGGTTTTATTGAGGGTCAGCCTGTGAGAGGACGAAAAGGTGTCCGTGACCTCTGTGCTCATCCTCACACCCATCCTCCCTCCAAAACCATCCCTGATTCCCAGACACTGGCACCACGCTTAGTTCCAGCTCCAGCCGCTATCCCTGGGGTCCCTCCTCTCCTCTGGCTTGTGTTCACATCAGACTCATGCAGGTGAAAGGCACCTGCTGAGGTCAGAGGAAGGTCGAGCTGGCTCATACCTGGCAGCAAAGAGCCTCTCGATGGATTTTTGGGCTTGTGCAGAGGAAGCAGACAGGCTCTGGAGTGGCCCTGGGGAGAAACAGTGCTGGGGGTAAAACAAGGTGCTACAGGGGAGCAAAAGGGAGCAGGTGGCTTGTTTGGCTGCTGAATCTACGGCAAAACCCTTCCTCTCCCCTTGCCTCATTTTTCCTACACGGATAATAACATTCCCACACTTCTTAAAAATGAACCTGGGGGAGATTTATACTGACAGCCACATCAGGCTCCATCTTTTGCACCTCAGAATGAGTCAGGCCCCGTGCTCACAGGCCTAATTTTAGGTCATAAATTTTTTTTAAATTCCCCAAAACTCAGCAGAAGCCTGAACCACGGACTCGATGCAACTGCACCGAGTGCCAGCAGCTCTTTCCCTACCTTTGGGGACACGACAGCGCTCCCAGGCAGAGAAGGACGGGGTGCTGGAGGGTGAGGGGCTGCTCTCCTCAGCATCTGCAACCGAGGAACCACATCAGCAACAGCACCCAGCCAAAACCAGCGCCTTCCCTCCCCCAGCACCATGGGGTTAATGAGCCTCTTCGGGGCTCTGTTAATTCAGCTGCAGCTCTGACAGTGCCAGACAAGGTCCGATCCAACTCGTCTTCGTTAGCGGAGGATTTGGTGACAAGCGAGTGTCTCACATCCCCCCTGCCTCTAATTACACCCGTTTCATCCTTCGTGTTATCCGCGGCACGGCTGCCAATTAACTTCCGAGCATTGTCAGCAGCATGACCTGTGATTTCAGGGTTTCAGGGGAAACTGGAGCTTCCTCGCCATTTAAGGAGATGAGCCCCAGCCTGACACGTGTCTGGTGAGCACCGTATGCAAAGGGGAAGGCAGAATTTTAAAAGACCAGAGAAGATGTCCCAAACCACTGAGATCTCTAACACCAGGAAGGAGATAAAACCCCAGGGAATCTTACTCATGCTGTAAAATCCGTGGTCTCCATTCTGGCTACACACTGACTGAGGACGTCCAGGGGAACAGCCACGATGCCTTCTGTTTCCTGAGCTCTTCTGTTTCCTCGGGTTGCCTTGCTTGGATGCTGCCCCTTGGCACGAGAGAAGGGAATGGCCAGTGTTAGAAAGGGACTGGCACACGCATGATGGCAACGAAACCACAGAATGAGCTTGGTCAGGAACTGGAGTGACAGAACAAGAGAAATGGCTGCAAACTGGAAGAGAGTAGGTCTAGATGGGATATTGAAAAGAAATTCTTTGATTTGAGGGTGGTGAGGCCCTGGCACAGGGTGCTCAGAGAAGCTGTGGCTGCCCTATCCCTGGAAGTGTTCAAGGCCAGGTTGGACAGGGCTTGGAGCAACCTGGGATAGTGGAAGGAGTCCCTGCCCGTGGCAGGGGGTAGAATGGGATGAGCTTTGAGGTCTCTTCCAACCCAAAACATGATGTGATTCTATGGCCATCTCTGGGCATCCAGACCTCAGAGGAGACCTTTTCCCTGGCCATGGGAAGAGGTTCTTGCCACCAAGAGCTTGGCCATGGCCTTGGGTATGGGTCTGGTGCCGAACTGGGCTGTGGCTCCATAGGGTTTGCCCTGAGAGAGGTTTTCCAGTGACACCTTCCCTGCCAGGACAAGGTTCCACCCCTGTGCCAGCCCCACGTTACCTGTGTGGGTGTACTGGACCAGGGTGGGCAGGTAGGAGCCGGTGCTCAGGTCCACGGGCACGAACGCCGTGTACTTGCTGATGATGTTACAGGCCTTGCTGGTGTGGACAGCGCTGAGCTGGAACCGCCGCCCGGACCCTGCCACGGGAGGGACAGTGGGGTCAGAGTCCACGGCCCCGTGGGCTCCCCTGCCCCTCACACCCAGCTCCCAGCCCCACCTCCATGCTTGGGGATCCATGCCCAGCAGGGGCTGGGTCCCTGTATCCCTCTAAACTCGGCTACTTCGGCTCTTATTTTACAAGCCCGGATGCACTTCATGGGGGAGAGGGTTGACATGGCCCAGGGACACGTGTGGCCCAGGGCAGTGATGTGGCTGCTGCTGGAGTTTGATGCCACTTCCCAGCTCCAGGTGACCACCTCCTTAAAAATAACCATGTTACCTGATGCATGAAGCAGAGGAGTCACGGAATCATGGAACATATTGAGTCAGAAGGGACCCTCAAGGATTATCAAGCCCAACTCCTGCTCCTGAGGAGTGGGAAGGAGCATGAGCTCGGGAACATTCACGTGCAGCAAGGCTGCAGAAGCAGAAGAGCACAAGGCAGCTGAAGGGGGCTGTTATTTGGGAGCTGTGTGAGACATTCCCTAATATTTCACCACCAGCAGCTCTTGTCTTCACTCCAGAGGCTGCTGAGACTGCTGGAAAGCCTTCCTGAGGCTGGGCAGGGTCTGCCTGCAGCCAGCTGTGCATTACCATGCTCGATTTCACACTCCCTCTCGGCGAGCTGCTCCAAGTCCTGGATGAGCGACTTGGCTGCCAGGTGGTGGAAGGTCTCACTCCACAGGTCTGTGTTTCCATCCTCCCGGCTCCCCCACTCCCGGAACAGAGGGTGGATGTCAAAGGTGACTTCCCACTGCACGGGCTCGTTGTTCCTCAGCCCTTTCACCACCGCCTTGCAGAGGGTCCTGGGGGAGCGCGGGGAGCCGCAGGCAGTGCTGATATCCGGGTCCTGGGGCTCCCAGTCAGAGGAGGTCTCGGTCTCAAAGGTGAGAGATGGATGCTGGGCAGACTCTGCAGAGAGGGGAGAGGCGGATCATTAATCACCTCCCTGGGAGCTGAATTCCCCACTGCCACCACAAAACCGTAATTAATCTTTCCCAATTTTCACATGGTGGCACGGAGCGCGACGCAACGCCACCGAACCCCGGCACGGACAGGTGAGGCTGGCCATGCCTCCCTCCCTCCCAGTTACCCAGATCCCCGGGGCTCCGGCTGTCCGACGAGGAGCGCAGGCTGGTGATGGCATCGGGTGCTTCCAAGCCCCTTGCCGGGGCTTCCTGCAGCCCGTCCGGCAGTGCCGGGGAGTTGGCGTCGTGGCAGAAGGACACGCAGCTGCGCTGGAGCAGGGCCGGGCGCCGGGCGCCTGCACCGCGGATCCTGGCGGCAGAGCCGTGCGGGGTGGCCGGGAGGGGCTGCGAGCAGAGCAGATGTTCGGGCTGGATCCGGCTGCAGCCAACGGCACGGACCTGCTCTGTCCCCTCTGATCCCGTCTGCTCCCTGCACAGACCTGCTCTGTCCCCTCTGATCCCGTCTGCTCCCTGCCCGACCCCAGCGTGGGATGCAATCGCACAGGTCCTTCCCTCTGCCCATCCCCGGCTGGGATCTGTGCCCAGACAAAGCCCTCCATCAGACCTCGGGGTATCCCCAAGGGACCCTGGCCCCAGGGGCTCCTTCCCCAGACATGCAGAAGGTGAAATATGAGTTTCATCCCTCCAGACATTTTAATGACTTCACTTGGGAACCAAAGAAAAGAAGAGAGACAGAAAGATCAAGGACCAGTTGCTTAGTAACGAAAGGAGAGAGGCACAGGGGATGGGAGAAAGGAATTTTTATCTTTTTTTCTTT
>VZTD01003362.1:348577-374033 GCA_013397725.1 Rhagologus leucostigma | reverse complement strand
TTTTTTTATGAGACTGTTTCTCCACTTTCAGGAGACATGAATCCCGCAGCCCAGCACCTCTGGTGCCACATCCCACACAGATGCTCCCCTCTGCGAGGTCTGGGTTTCATCCCTGTCCCCAGGGCTGTGGGAAGATCCATCTAAAACAGACAGATTCTATATTCCTAGCACAACACCAGCAAAGAACAGAGGTGGTAGAAAGCGGTAGATGGAAGGATACTTTCTCTGGGTGACAGGCACGGATATGACCTCCAGCACCACCACCTAATTTTTGTTGTTCTGAGACCACCAGCAAAACTGGGAGCCAGGCGGCTCCAGGAGCGATTTACCAGGCTAATATTGACATATCCTGCCAGACCCTTTCCATTCCAAACCTGCTCCTTCTCCTGCCTGAGCTCTCCTCCTAGCCAGAGGAAGCCAGCTGGGGATGGAGCTGGGGGTTTCAGCTGCCTGTGGCTGGCGCTGACCTTTCCTTCCCTGCACAGCAAGCGTGGAGATGAGCTGAGGGCTTGGCTTCACACCCCCGAAAATGTCAAGCCCTGGCAGCAGGACTGGGAGCTGGGAGAGCTGCTGGGAGCCCTGGCAGCAGGAGGAATAGCAAAACCAGGCTGCATTTAATTAAGAGCAGGATGCATGCTATTAAACATTTACTGCCCTCCGGGAGGGAGTCAGTTCCACCCCTGCCCGCATGCCGAGGGCAGGAGGATGCTCTAGGGACCTTCCCAATATAGGGAATATTGCCAGTACCCCTAAAACCTGCTTGTTCTTGGCCATTGGTGCTGTTCACCATCCTCAGTGCTGTAGCCTGAGGGCAGAGGTCTCATCCCTCCCTGTGGAGCCCTGGCCCTGCTTCCCCTTTGCCCCCTCACCTCCTCTCCCACCCCTCACCCAGCGATCTCTAACCCACAGCAGAGGGGAAATGAAAGTCCCCGACATCCCACTCCGAGTTTCCATGGGAACACAAGTGCTGCTGGTCCTCCCAGCCCTGCAGATGCTGATTGCAGAGCAGAACATCCCAGCGATGCCAAGGATGGCAGAAAACTATCCCTATCCTTCCCACAGTTTAGCTGAAAAATCTGCCCAAATTCCACCTGCTTGCAGGCAGGGGACATAACCCTGTTCAGCAGGTGTATCATCACACAGGTTCACATCTCATCCCAGCGCTGCAGAAGGCTGTGGATCCAGCTGGGAATCTGCTTTGGCACTGAATGCCTTTTCCCTGCCGGGCACAGAAGTGCCACAGCCATGGGGAGAGTTTGAATCCTAAATTGTAGGGAGATAAGAAGGACCAGAGGAGCAGCGAGGTGAAGCACAGACTAAGGGGAAGGGGAGCAGGGAAAAGCAGGCTCCCATGGGGAGGGACTGCTATGGGATATCGGGATGGCACTCTGCCCCCTGCTTGGCTCGTTTCCCCAGTGTTTGTGACGTGCTGCAGAGCTACATCTATTATCTATATCTATTCTGTGCATCTATTATCTATATCTATTACCTATATCAATATTTTAGGACTAGTGTGTCAGACCCTTTCCCTCAGGCTCTTATCCACCTGATATTTTCCTGCTTCTCCTTGCTGGCTTCTACCTGCAGGCAAAGCCTCTCGGGGGATCACCTACCTGGAAATCCACCTGCCAGGGCTCGGGGCTGACCTGCTGCAGGTCCTGCAGGTGGGTTTTCCGGAGGGGGTTTTTCACCAGGGCTGTGCCGGGATCGCTGGCTGTGGGCACCTTCCTGCGAGGCTCGTGGTCAGAGATTTGGGTGGTGCTGTACGCCCGTCTCCTGGACAGAGCCTTCACGTCCATTCCTGAACGGTGGGAGAGAGGATCGGCTCCACTCCGGAGTGGGATCAGCCAGCACCACCCCCCTTGGCTCATGGTGGGAGGCAGGGAGCCCTCCCCAGGGTCCTGCCAAAGCTCGGGGGGCCACACGCAGCCCTGCAAAGTTTTAAGCAAAGCGACGAAACCACAAAAGGAAACAGGAACACTCAAAATTCCTGGGGATGTCAAGAGAGCAGGTTGGGAAGGTTTTGTCTGAAGAGTTTTCAGCCAAAAAAAGCCTGACTGCATTTCCCCAAACCTCCCTGGAGAAGACAAAGGGTTTACTAACGAAATTTAATTAGTGCAGACACGCTCCTGTCAGAGCAAGACTAAAATTTGCCTTGGAAAGACACGATTTCTCATTGCTTTTGACAAGTTTGAGGGGATACACAGCACAGCTCCTCTTGGAATAAAAGGGAAGAACATCCCATGAGTAACAGAGGTTTCCCCAGCTCCGGAGTGCAACCAGCTGCTTTATGCCACATGCTGCTGACACAAACACCCAGCCAAGCCATGGTGGGGAGGAGTGACACCCTGGGGACAGGGCTTTAGATCCATTTTCCCCCTCTCCTGGCTGTGAAGTTGCTTTGCAGGTACAGGGATGGTCTAGCAGAGCTACCCATTTGCTCACTCCACCCCTCCTCACAACCCTTGGGATGCCTGTAAATAATTATGTGGCCAAAGCTAAAGCTGCTTTGAAAATCTCCAGGGAACTCAGCTCACCAGGGCTTCCCTTGATTTCCTGACAGGTTTGGATAAAACATCCAAACCAAACAGACTTGCTCAAGCCTCAGGAGATCTGTCATCTCTCCTGCAAACTCCTCCAGCGCTTTGCAGCTGAAGACACGTATTTATCAGGCAAAAACGTTGGGGGAGCAGTGACAGGAGCTTGATTAGAGAGACAGGGGCATCACCCCCCGCATGTACAGAGGAAACTCTGACCCGTGTCTGTGTCTGACTCTCCCCCGGGATCTCTGCCCACGCCCAGGTGGTCGGAGGAGCGCTCGGCAGGGCAGGAGCCCTCCGAGTCTCTGGACTGGTTCCAGCTCTCCAAGCCTGCTCCCTCTTCCTGGGAGTGAAAGAAAACAGAGCTGCCCGACTCCTGGGAATGCATCATGCTGTACCGCCGCCTCTTGTCCTGGGGGGAAGCACAGAGAGGGAACAGGTCCCACCACCGTGTCTGTCCACGGCTCACAGCCGAGACGGGCTGCACCAGCACCCTTATCCACTATTTCCCTCCAAACTCTCGCCCATCATCTCCCTTAAGGACAGAGCTGGATTGCAGGAGACACCTCCTGACCACGCACAGAGCCGAGACCCTCGTGTACACCCCCAACACCCCCCACTCCCGGGACAGCCCCACAGACTCACAGATCTGGGGTTGGAGAGGTACGGGGAGGTGTCGCAGATGACACTGTAGCTGACCAGGCGGTCACCAGGGAACAGGCAGCTGGTGCTGACAGGGGACACCAGGACCTCAGTGCTCTCGGGAAAGACCCACTCCACGGACACGTCGCTCAGGGCCGGCGCCATCGCCTTCTTCAGTGACCTGATCATCTGCAAAGGGCAGGGGGGAGAGGTTCAACGCCAGTTGGACACGGGGTGAGCCATGGTGCACATGCCATGTGCCACAGGGAAGGGGAACATTCCCTTAAACAAACCTGTCAGCTGATTCCTACCCTCTCCTGACAGTCTGCTTCCTCTCAGTCTACTCTGACGCCCACCCCAGCACCCCCATCTCCTTGGCACACTTATACTTGGCAGAGCTGGGTTAATGGTTGGACTTAACAATCCTATAGGTCTTTTCCAACCTAAATGACTCCATGATTCCATGATTTTTTCCCAAGAGCAGATAGTGATGGAGCACAGGGCTGATCTCACACACGCTGCCAGCCCAGAGCAGGGTGGGAGCTTGTGGCCAGAGGGATCTCGGTCTGATGTAAGGCAGCATCCCCTGCTCCCCTTCAGCACCCAGGAAATGCTGTCAGCCTTCACTGGTCTGAGCCCCAGCCCCAGCCCTTGTCCCAAGCACAGCACTCACACACTGATAATTTTGGAATAGCTCATTGCTGGCACAAGCCACTGCCAGAGATCAGCAATGCTCTGCCAGTTCCACATGTGGAGAAGACCAATATCCATGAATACCTCATGGACAAACCTCCCAAGGAGCCATCTACACGAGCTTCCCTGCACGCCAAGGGAACTGAACACCGGATTTAGAGGCAGAACAGCTCAAATATTCCCTATTGTTCCCTGCTTTTTCACAGACTCGGGAAGACACACCAGGCTGTGTTTTATAAGGCCATTAACTGATGCCTCAGACTGCTGAAGGCACCAAGCTGCACAGCCTGCAAAGCTCTTATTAATAGCTCTTATTAAAAACCTCTCTCTTCACTGTCTTTGCTTTTAATTTACATCAGAAATGTTGATGCTGTTCTGTCTTAGAGAGGTTTTTGTGTGCTCCAGGTTCCTGCAGAGGGGGGAGTTGCCGAACTCCTCCTTGTGAGATCAAGAAGGTAGGAGCTGGCTTTTTGGAGATATTTAGGAGCTAAAGACCCAATTCTCTCTGGGTTTAGTCATGCAGCAGGTGACAGGCTGGGCTCTGTGCGTTCACCAAGAGACAGAGCCATCCCTACGCCGGATTTGAAGCACACAGCTTTACTCTTCACGGGGTGAGCGCGAATGGAGAGGCTTTAAAGTCAGCTTAATAAGCAAAGCCATCACAGCGCATTCCTCCCTCTCCAACCTCGAGTCCTTCTCGCCTGAGCAATGCCAGGGCTGAGCCCGACTTCAAAACTAATTGGCTGCTTTGATGCCGGTCCGTCTGCCCTCGCCGTGTCTGAGGCAGAGCTGCCTTTGAAGACAGAGCTGCTGCACCGCGGCTATCGCGGCCCCCAGCCCCCGGCGGAGGTAAACACACCCTCCCACTCCCTCCGACGGCCGGACACGGAGATGCTCTTTCATCCCCTCCAGCTCGCCCGCCTGCTGCGAGGGAGGGTTGGGAAGGCAGGGCCAGGATGGGGAATGAACCCACTGGGAGCCGTGGCCTCCCCCTCGCTGAACCAGAGCATCGTTAGAGCCCCGCGGGGTGGCCCCTGGGGAGTGCGGGCTGTACCTTGGGCTGCAGCCTCTCGCCCTCCGCCAGGAACTCGGAGGTGCCCCTGGACACGGCAGCCAGACCCTGGACCAGCCTCCTGCAGGCGTTTGGCCCGATGCCGAAGCTGTAGCACCTGCAAAGGGACAGGGAGAATCAGGATCCAAAGGAAAGGCCACCCCCCAGCCCCATGTAGCTCACACACTCCCTCAGGCAGAAACTCCCCCTGGCTTTATCCAACTGCTGTGTCCAGAGGAATAAAGCACCCCCTCTTTTAGGTGGCTGGCAGGAGAGTTGGGAACCTCCCAGCAGCTAAATGGGCTCCAAGAGAGCTGGAGAAGGACTTTGGATATGGTCATGGAGTGGCAAGACAAGGGGGAACGGCTTCCCACTGCCAGAGGGTAGGGTGAGATGGGATACTGGGAGGAAATTCTTCCCTGTGAGGGTGGGGAGGCCCTGGCACAGGGTGCCCAGAGCAGCTGTGGCTGCCCCTGGATCCCTGGAAGTGTCCAAGGCCAGGCTGGACGGGGCTTGGAGCAGCCTGGGATAGTGGAAGGACCCCCTGCCCATGGCAGGTGGGTGGAATGGAATGGGCTTTAAGGCCCCATCCAATCCAATCCAAACCATTCTGGGGTTCTATGAACCACCAGCCCCCTTCTCTCAGCAGACCCCAAACCCCTTCCCCGAAGACCAGCCTTCAGCAGTGACACTCAGGGGTTCCCAGCAGGACCTCCAGCCTTCCCCTCCTCTGCAAACACAAACGAGCTGCTTTGCTCTCAGTTCAGCTATTTCCCTGCTGGCTGTGGTCAATAGCACTAAATATCCAGTAATTATCCCTGCTTGCAATGAAAATAAACGTTTTCTCAAGGAAGGAGGATCAAGCCAGGCGAAGCTGCTCCCCTGACTCCCAGCTCTGTGAATCAGGATTTGGTTTGGGCTGAAGGCTGGAAGTGGAGCTGGAGCCCAGGCAGGGAGGGCAGTGTTAGGTGGGGATGGATGTGCCAGGAAGCCAGGAGGATGGGAATGGGTGGGACACAGCATTTGGGCAGGGCAGTGGATTGCTGAGAAAGCACCTTCAGCAGCAAACTGCATCTGCACAAGGGGCTTTCCTCTTGCACGGTTTTAATCCCCAGCTGTCTGCAAATCCTAGGGCAGCCTCACACCCCTCTTAAATAAGGCTCTGGTCTTCTTTTAAGATGGGCCATGCCCAGGACTCTCCCTTCCAGGGTCACCTGAGACCACACTCCAGTTCTGATTGCATTTAACCCTCCCTTACAGCTCCCTAAGAGCGAGGGGTGGGATGCCCTCTACACTAGGAAACAATCAGACCTCTGTGCAGTTACAAACTCACAGAGCAGCTTCCCTGATAAGACCCGAAGTCTGAGAGATGGAAGAGGAATCAGGATTTCTTACATTTTTCTCATGTTTTGTGCCCCTTAAAGAGGCAGAGGAGAAACCAGAACAGCCTGTGATCAGAGCTGGGGAGCCAGGCTGGGAGCTCGTGCACAAATTAGCTGCTTTTTACATTGCTCCCTTTCAGCATATTCAATTCTGCACAGCCCCATCCTGGAAGCAGCTGGGGCCAGCCCCAGATGTGCTTTAAAAAAAAAATTTTAAAAAAAGCAAGGAAGATTGTTGGCGTGTCAATCTCTCCTAGCAGGAAGCATCAGCCGAGAGCTGTGAAGTTGTCAGCTCAATTATCCTGCTTTTGATTGTTTAAAAAGCATCTGAACTTCTGGGATCCGTTCCAAACCCTTTGAGGTTCTCCCATGGCTCATAGCAGCAATCTCTCCTGCCTCTGTCTCTGAAGTGGGGACGTCTGTGAGATGGAGCTGTGCTCAAGGAGAGGCACATCCCAGCCCGTGCCGGGTTTCTGGCCCCGCAGGGGTGAGCCCGGCTGCCTTCCGTACCTGGTGGAGCAGGAGTGGTCCCGCAGCAGCTCCAGAACCTTCCCGGGGTTGCTGATGGCCCCGCCCATCAGCAGGAAGAGCAGCCGGGGGTGGCCCCTGTGGATGGGCTGGCGGATGACCCACTTCAGGGGGGATAAGAGGTTGGTACTGCCCATATCAGCCCGGATCCTCCTGATGCTCTGGCAGGCGATAGCCAGGCTCTCCTGCCCAAAGGAGCAGTGGAATCATCAGTACCAGCACCCTCTGAGCACCAAGGAGCACCACAGGAGAGGCTGAGGGAGTTGAGGCTGTTCATCCTGGAGAAGGGAAGGCTAGGGGAAGATCTTAAAGCCCCTTGCAGTGCCTAAAGGGGCTCCAAGAGAGCTGGAGAAGGACTTAGGACAAGGGCCTGGAGTGACAGGACAAGGGGGAATGGCTTTAAGCTAAAAAAGGGCAGGTTTAGATTTGGTATTAGAAAGAAATTATTTACTGTAAGGGCAGTGAGGGTCTGGCACAGGGTGCCCAGAGAAGCTGTGGCCCTCCCACCCCTGGAAGTGCCCAAGGCCAGGTTGGATGGGGCTTGGAGCACCTTGGGATAGTGGAAGGTGTCCCTGTCCATGGCATGTAAGATCCCTCCCCACACAAACCAGTCTGTGATTCTACGGACTGCGGGCTCACTCACCTCACAATAGGCCTGACTGGCAGGAAAGAGGGTCTTGAAGGTGGATCCAAACCCAATGACGTTGAAGAGACACGCTGGCATCAGGCTCTTGAGAACGACCAACAGGGCATCCTGAGGGATGGAAAGCAAACAGATATCAGCACACTTGGACTCTCCCTGGCTGCCTCAGTGTCTCCAGTAAAAGCTCTGCCCAGAGCCATCCCACCTTCATCTGACAACAAACCAACTGCTTCTTTCCCAAGCCTCCATATGACCCCACTCTTTTCAAAGTCCCCTGATGTTATCTGGGACCCGAAGCAGTGAGGAAAATGGGGAGTCTTTGCAAAAAAAAAAATAGACAACAAAAAGCTGAACAAATTTTTCTGTTTGTTTTTAAGGGATTCAATTTGTGCTGGCAACACGGTGCTGCAGCACAGAGCTGGTGGGTGAGAAGCAGAGTGTGAAATTGAGAAGTGCGACACGCAACGCATCTCAATGCCTAAACTTGCAGAAAATAAACAAACAGCTTAAAGTTACACAAAAGGAAAAGCCTCCCCCATCCCCAATTCTCTTGTATTCATAGCTGGCTTCAATTAAAATAACTGGGAGACGACAGTTTTAAGCTATTTTCTTTACCAGAGGTGGTTATCTAACGTGCCTATTCCTGGGCTTTACATAAGGCAAGAGCAACTTGAATTGTCACAGTGATGTCGTGGACAAGTCCAGGACAGAGCTTGTGATCGCAGCAACCGGGCAAGAGCTGCCCAAGGAGCTCTTGAGCTTGTAGGAGCAATTATGTGGCAGGAGAGGAGGCCCATTTAAAGCAAAGTGTTTATTTAAAGCAAAATGTAAAGCTAAGTGTTCAGGAGCAGCTCAGTTCTATTTAAATGCTGATCAAGGCAGAATCCTGCCAGTCTGCCGAGGGCAGCAGAAACCCTCGAGCCAGCCCCTGGAGGAGCTGCCAAGGTCAAACGAGCAAGAACAGCCTCCTTGAGCTGTCCTACCCGTGGCAAAGACCGAGTGACCACAGAGGGACACAGCAAACCCCCTGCCTGGGACCAGGTCAATCCAGCTCCCAAAGCCTGTAAGACTCAGCAACAACGCAGAGCTGGAGCACTGAAAATCAGTGGAATAATGTACAAGAACAGGGCTGCCCTTTAACAAGCTCTGGAGTGCTTGAATCCAAGCTGTTATCTCAAACCTACGAGGATATATTTATACCACTGCTCCCAGATGGCTCCTGGGATGCTGGCTCTTCCAGATCTCAGTGCTGACATCCCATCTTGGAACTCATTACAAGGGAAAAAATACAAATTTCCAAATATTTCTCTTAAAGCACTTCCCAAAATGGGCAACTGATGCCTGCTTGCTGTTTCAGCAAGCAGAAAGATTTATTGCTTCTTATGGTAAATATTGATCTTGATCCTGTTGCACTCAATAGCTATATGGCAACTCAATAAGGAGGGATGCTTGCTCCCAGAAAAGTCAATTCCCAGTTATTAGTGTAGTTTTGCCAGTGAGCACCATCACAGCCTGGCTCTCCTCCCTGGCTGCACCAGGGTGGGAAAGGAACTGGCTGCAGGAAATTTAAATCCCTGAATTTTCCACTCCAGCTGCTTTGGACGGGTGCCCTCCTGCTCCGCCCGGGCCCTTCCACCCCATCCCTGAGTGCATCCTGAGGCTGCACAGCTCCGAGCCCTGTCACGCCATGCCTCCAGCCAGCTGAGGATGATGCAGAGGGTTCCACCAAGCAAACCCCACCCAAACCCTCTCAGAAGAGCCCCTGCTGCTAGGTCCCTGGTGTCTGTGAGTGACAAACAAGGACAGGACACTCAAGAGAGGGACAGTGGGTTTCTCCCCTGAGGTATCTCCTCCAAAATCTCCTCTATCTCCCTCAAAATATTTTTTCCTGAAGGGGAACAGCCTTTTTCCTGTTTCTACAGCCCTCCTGCAATGGGGTTTCCATTTTAGAACCTCTTGGAGAAGGGCTCTGATCCTTCAGGTCCTTATCCCCAGGGGACAATCCTGCCTCCACAGAGGCTGCAGAGACTGTGGTGCCCAAACCCAGCCATGCTGTGAGTTGGAAAGCAAAAATCCACCCTGGGACAAGATTCCCAGGCTCCTAAAGGTGCTGGGGGAAGGGGGTACAAGCCCAGACATATCCTGCTCCCCTTGGGAACAGCCTCCCTATCCCAGGGGATGTGCTGCTGCCGTCCGCAGGCTCCCCAGCATCCCAATCCTTGTTGCTGAAGGTGTCTGTCCTTCGGCAGTTCCCATGGAAACTGGAGACAGATGGGAAAAGAGATGTGCTAGAAGATGGACAAGCTCAGGAGTGGGTCCGTGGGAACCTCATGAGGTTCAACAGATCAAGTGCAGGGTCCTGCACCAGGGCTGGCACTGGGTAAGAGCCACATCTGACAGGGGAACCTCAGACCTACAAAATATCCTGACAATGTTATTTTTTATCAAGAGGTCTCCCATAACCATCCACCAGGCTGCTGGGGTTCATTTGTATTTGGAAAAGGGATGTCTCATGTTTAAATCATTTCTGTGGGTGCACAGAGGTGCCCATCAGCAAAACCTCTCCTAATGCACGGTCAGCACGTCGCTCCCCTCGGAGCTCCCCGGAGGTTTCCCCCTAGGCAGCCATCACCCAAAGCCCTCCTGGAGACAGGGAGAGCTGGAAAAGGGATGCACAAAACATGCCAGCAAGAGAGGGAAAGAAAATAATTTTGCATTTTATGTGCTGATAGGAAGAAGGAGAAGAGAACGGGGGAGAGTCCCCTTCGTTGCAGGTACCGAACAAGCGCCATGATTGAGATGATTAAATACAGCACATAATTACCCCCCATCCCTTGATAACTAACACTTCTGCTCTCAGCACCCCCACTGCTCTCTCTCATTCATCCCTGTTGACAGGCAGGTGCTTTCCCTCCTGCAGGTACCTTGGCACGGTTGATGTTCACACCACTCATGCTCCTGCTGCGGTCTACCAGGAAGATAAACTCTCCCTGGGCTTTCTGGAGGCCTGGCTGCACAGTCCTTAAGTCAGGGCAGAAGTTGAGCATGATGACGGGGTGGTGGGGGATGTCCTTGTTCAGCCGCTTCTTGATAATTTCCGTCTGAAAGAAAGCAGGAGAGAGCTCAAGAGGTCCGTTTTTCCACCCGATTTCAATTCAAGGGGAATCAGAGCAGGGGTAAAAATGTGAGTGCATGGCCTTTTGTGGGCCAGAATCTGCTTGTTCTGGCCTCAGAGGTGACAACACCAGCGTGGGCCGATGTCCAGGTGTTCTGTTCTGTCCATGACCACAGTATTCACCATCCCTGGAAGTGTCCAAGGCCAGGTTGGACGAGGCTTGGAGCAGCCTGGGATAGTGAAAAGTGTCCCTGTCCATGGCAGGGGGTGGGACAAGATAAGCTTTAAGGTCCTATCCTTCTGGGATTATATGGAGCAACTGCACACTCAGAAAAAAGCCTGGAGAAGAAATCAAAAGACCTGGCCCTACCCAGCACCTTGCAAAACTGATTCTCAAAACATTTCATTAGATCCTTCCTGAAAACCTGGTTCATTAGCACAGCTTAGCATCCCACCGAGGCACGCCAGACATTTTCTCCATGGTCACTCACTAATGAAGTGTGAGATGCAGCCCTTGATGTGCTGCATTCACCGCTCCAATTCATTCCTGCCACCTCTAGTTTGCTGCTTTTTCTGCCCGTTTCTTTTATCACTTTTCTTTGTAGGGCTGAAAGGCTTTGGAAAGCTGAACCTCCTGGGGGGTGCGTGGTTCGATAGGAAGATAGGAACCTGCATGATCTGTCTCTGCACTGCACACAGCTCCATTGGCTCTCCGCATTTTCTCTTCTTCTATTTCAAGTATTCATTACAAATGGGATAAAATTAAACTGGTAAAAACCTCTTGTGATGGGTTTATGATGTGCTGTTACGTGTGTATTGAGCAGTAACGGGTTCACGGCCCCAGCTGCTGGGAGCTCCAGGGCCCAACGTGAGCCCGGCTGTGGCCTTTCATCCCTGGGTCTGAGCGTGGAAACAACTCCACAACAGCAGCTCGATCCTCAGGGCCTTTGTTTGCCTTTTTTCTCCTCTTTCTGGCTGCTTTTCTCATTGGTTTCACTGGGAGTAAACCAGACCCCAGATAACTGGGCTTGTTTTCTCCGGCCGTGAGTCGCATTCCTCAATCTATGAGCTGATGATCAACCTTTGTTTTCTATAACTCACTAACTCCCTGTGGCTCAGCACACACACGAGCTCTGCTTTCAGCTCCTCTGCCTGAGCGCTGCTTCTCCGACCCAGTGAAAAGACAGGTCCCACTCACAGGAACGAGCCAAGCTCCCACTCGTCCTCCTGCCTTTCCCTTCCATGCTATGAGGTATAAATTAATCAGCTGCTGAGAAATCAAAGGGCTTTTTCCATTTCCATTTCCCTCCAGCCATATGACATTATTTTGTTTAACAACTTTTCCAGTTTATCACATTCCAGACTAGAGTGTTCCTTGCTGCCTCTGTCCAAAGACAGAATCATGGCCCTGGACCTATTCACAGAACTCCCTGGAATGCTCTTGGGTATCCACAACATCAATTTCCTGTGGGATCAGGATGAAACCACATTTTGGGATTTCTCACTGACTCTGGAGGGAATTTTACAGGCAAATCTTCAGTAAACAGCTTCAGAGGTGCTGCTACAGGTTAGCCAGAAAAGAAAACATCTCCTCACCTCCCTTCCGCTCCCCTTCACCCATTATCCAATTACAGTAAACTAATCAGATTTTGTCAAGGAAAGTTGATTCCAGTGTGTGTCCATCCCCAACAACCTGCAGCTGACAGCATCCAAGCCTTTTGCATAACAAACTGAGGGAGGAGAATTAATTATCATTTACTGCTGAAATTTCTGGGCTAATTTAATTTAAGCCGAGAAGTGGCCAGTGTCCTGCTCTGAGCAGCAGCAATTCCAGCCCATCATCTACTCTAGATATTCCAGGCATTTTCTCTGCTCCCTGCAGTTGTTTCCCAGTCCTCCTGGGGCACAGGTGGCTTTCCTGCAGGGAAATGTCTCCAGAATGATCCCCGCTTAGATAATTTGACATGCTAAAGACGCAGAAATAATTAGGGAGCCATCCGAGGCGTAGTGTGGGAGTTTCATCTCATCCCACCTGCCACACACTGAACACAATTAGAGGAGACGCCTGCGGAGTCCCAGCCCTGCGAGAGAGAGCCGAAGGCAAAGGGAAGGAAGGAGAGGAGGGTTGACAAGTCTCTGGTGAAAGCAGAAATCTTAGCAGCACGGGGAGGCACCCCTGCAGCAGGTCCGGGATGTCTGCCAAGAGGGACCCAGGATCAGACACGTGGAGAAGGAGTTTAGGGGGAAATGAGCATCCCTGGGCACACAGGAGAGTCCCAGCTGTGTAAAACAGGAGCTGACACCGTCAGCCCCGGCTGTGGCCACACAAGCACAACTTGTCCCTTCGGGGAAGACGCCCACCCTGGAAATCCAGAGGGCTCTGAGCTGTCCGCTCCTCTCTGCTGATCCTAGACACACCAAAGTGCTGGGCTGTCACTCATTCCTTCAGAACTGCTGGAAGACGAGGCACAAATCCCAGTGCAGATATTTTTCTCTTTGCTGCTCAGCAGAACAAAGAGAAGTCTCTCCTACCTTGTCTTCAGTTCAGCTCATTATTCCAAGGAAAATCACTTTTTTCTCTCTGACGGCTACCCAGAAACAGTAAACATTTACTGAGCAATTAAAAGAATATTTTATTCTATGTCATTGCAATAATTATAATACCCTTAATGTTATCACAATGCACCTCTCTAATTATGCTATGCTAGACTAGCACTAATTATACACACAATAACCATCTCAGAGCTCCTTCCACTCTCAGTTTATCAGCAGCACTGCTGAATTTTCCCCTCTTCCTCCACACAAGCCCCTCTCCGAGGGAGGATGTTGAAGGTCTCACTGGGACAGTGATGCTGGAAACAAGGAATCATCTTCTAGCTCAGCTCCAGTCCATGGAAAGCCTCAGCTAACACCTGCAGCTTGTGTTTCTCACCTTTTTCTTGGCACTGGGGTCTTTCTTAGTGCCTTTAATGAAATCGTTCTTTCCCTTCAGGTGTCGTTCGTACTCTGCAGGGGTCATGTCACCCTCTTCCATTAAGACGTGGGGCATGTGGGGCTCTGGAAATGCAGAGAATTGCGTGAAGAACAGCTGTGGTTACACTTTGGGTCTGGCAGAGATGCAGGCACCCTTGGCTGGGAAAACAGCAGTATCTGTGAGCTTGGGGAGCTAAGAAAACCATGAGAGGGGCCAGGATTACCTCCCAGGAAGCCTAACCTTGACAGTATTTGCAAAACCAGCGCTAATCCAGCTGTCTCCAGAGTGACAGATGAGAATCCCAGGAAGGGGCAAGACCAGCAGAGGGGAAGCAGAGCCCACCTACCACTTGGATGGATCAGGATCTCCACGGGTCTGTCAAAGGAGTGTTTGTTGGCCAGCGTGATCACAATGCTTTTGGCGGAGTGAGCCGAGGGGTCGGCATCTGCTCGGATCTCGTGTGTGGGGCTCTCAACTCCTGCTCAGGGAAACCGAGGTGCCGGTAGGGAGTGAGGATGGGGGAGACCAGGGAGAAGAGATGACAAGGCGGCAGGGGACAGGAGCCCACGTTAGCATCAGCCCTGTACTCGTAAACCCACCCCAGCACAGTTAAGTTGCCAACACAGATTTGCATTGAGGAGGAGTGTGGACATCGCCTTGGGGAGGTGACAAATCAGCCTTGTGCAGCAGGACAGCCCCAGTGCTCCTACCTGCCAGCAAACACGGCCCCCGGATCTCCAGGTGGAAGCTGAACTCGTACTCAAAGGCGTTGGTGGCCTCACTGGCCAGCAGCTGAGCCAGGCAGAACCTGCTCCCTTCCTCTGGGCTCCCCGATCTGCAGAGGTGCTTGTCCCTGCCGGTGAGATAAATCCCAACAAACCCTGCGAACATGTTCTATCCCCCCAGGAACTGCAGGGCTGCCAGAGGCAAAGCCTGCAGCCACCCTCCAGCCTCCTGCAGCTCCTGCTCAACCAGCCCTGCATTCCCCAGGATCAATCCCAGACAGAGCCCACCCCATGGTTTTCCGTACGTTCGGAGCTGGTGGCTGGAAAGGCTGCTGGCATTCTCCAGGCTGGGCTGGGGGACCCTGGGGACACACACAGCTGGCAGGAGGACCCTCACTGCCCCGCTGGGCAGTGTCTGCAGCTCAGAGGAGGTGCTGATGAAGATGGAGACACTTTCCAGGGGAGGAATCATGCCCAGGTTGGCCACAAAAACAATCCTCTCCAGGTCCTCATCCATCATGATCTTTCCTGCACAGAGAGAAGACTACGCCAGGTATTGCAACCATGGAAAATGCTCCTTCCCAGGCCTCCCACAACCCGCAGCCCTGGATCAAACACCCAAAGCAACCCCCGCTGCACACATCAGCTTTCTCTGAAGAGCCCCAGCTCCTGCATCACTCCTTTGGCTGCCCAGAAGCAGCAGCGCTTTCCAAGATGGGCAAGACTGACACTTGGCAGAGACATGAGCACCACAACCCCTCAGCCTCCCAAAAGAAGCCCCCTTGGTGCCACAGCACACACCAGCCAGCCACCTCCCGCCACCTCCCCACTCCCCTTCCCCTCCTTTTCTCCCCGCGTTCCCTAAAACACCCTCAACCCCCTCACCGCTTCCATCACCAGCTCTTCCAGGAGGGAGGCTGCAGCTGTCGAAGTAGGTGTCACCTATCTTGGCTTTGTCTTTGATCTGTACTGTCACCGTGCGCCGGCACACGGCTGCCTCAAAGCCCACCACAGTCGTGCCCTCGTCCAAGGGGTACACAAAGAGACCTGCCAGCCAGGAGGGGTGTTAGCAATACCCACCACTTCTCTGGACCTACCAGCCAGGTCCCTCTTGGCACTTCCCAAGTGGGAAAAAAATCCCACTTGTGGGATTTTTCACACTAAAAAGTTGGAGACTTGGACACAATACACTTGGTTATGCTTCCCACCAGCATCTAAAGGTTGAAGGCATGCACAGAAACCCAGCACTGCCATATCCTGGCTCTAAAGTTCCCATTCCAAGCTTCACTCCTTGAAACTTGCCTTCCAAAGCCTGCGGGTCTGGGTTGTGGTAGGTGAGCAGGGCTGTCATCCCAAAGGCATAGCCACTGACACAGGATGTCACCTCGGACGCGATGAGGGGCAGCTGGGAGAGGGTCACCCGGTTAATCAGCCCTGGCATCTTCCCGGGGGTCTCTGGGTGATGGTTGGGAGCTGGAGAGAGAAAGGTGAGAACAGATGTGGAGCCCCGAGTGCCCAAAATGTTTGCATGGCTCTGCCACCTCATTCTGAAGCCCTGAGGACAGAAAGGTGAGTGACCTAGGACAGGACAAGACCTGGGCTTGATGACTGCAGTGATGGGGATGGGGATGGAGCAAGACCCCGGTGGGAAGACACAAGGAAAACCCTTGCCCAAATCCCCATTGGCACAAGGGAGGAGGTTCAGATCAAACCTCCCTGGCTGGGGACAGACAGCCCCGGAGATCCACACTCCCCAGCTCCCCCAGTGCTGCAGTCTGGGCAGAACAGGTTAATGTCTTTTTCTGTCCCTCTTTCTCCTCATTTTCCTCCAAATCGACAACTTTCTCCAGGATAAGACTATGATCTTGAGAGTTTTCCTTTATCCTGGGGAAGGAAGAGCAGGCAGGCAGAGCCAGGCATCCTCCTGCCCTCCCATGTCCTTGCCCATCCTCATCCTCGCTTATTTCGGGGAGGTGCCACTGCTCTGCTGTCCTGCATCTCCAGATCCTTCCTGCCGGGCTGACTCATCTTTCCCTGTGCCCAGCCGACACATTCAGATGCAAAGTGACTCCTTCTGCCAATTACATTCCAACTCTTTTCCCTAAGCAGGTTTTCCTCCGTTCCAGGTTCTCTCCCCCAAGCCTCAGGGTTTTAAAAGAGACCTTTCAGGTGGGTTTTAGGGCCACATCCTGCTCCCCCAGGGAACCGGGAGAAGTTGCTAGGCAGCAGTTCTCCCTGGCTGGCTCTGCAATGCCTTATGCAGTGATTTACGAGGCCCAGGAGGAGCCAGCAGCACTGAAATACATCAGTTTCTCATTCCCTACCAGTCCTGCGTTATTAAAACCCACCTTTATATGCAAATGCCACGGAAGACATCAAGGCCACGACCTCGACGAGAGCTCGGGCAGGAAAACGGCGTTAAAAAAGGAAAAAGGGAGAGCCAGGGAGAGCAAGAAGGGCTGTCCAGGATGGGGGAGAGCAGCCAGGGAAACTGAACAAAGGAAACAGCAGCGAAGATGATGATGGAGGGCAGTAATCCCAAGGCATGCCGCTGAATCCCGGCCAAAAACCTCAGCCATTCCCGATTTAATCCACCTCTCCTTCCACCACAAATGCTGCTCACGCCAGGAGCTGCCCAGGGAAGTCGGGGATGCATCCATGGGGATGAACGGAAGCCCTGCCTGAGCCAGAGGAGACCATCCCATGCCGGGATGCTCCAGCTGTGCCAACAGGGCTTGGGAAGTCAGGAGCCGGCAAGAGCTCATATGCACAGGGAGAGATAATGAAGGTCCCCTCACTGCGAGATGTGGCAGAGGCCATCGAGGTATTGGGAAGTAACTAAATGCCAGGAGGGGGAGGAAGGAGGGGGAATTATTTTACCTTAGCGAAGAAATAATAATGGGAAGGAGCTCTCTACCAGCTTGGCACAACAGGAATTAATTACGGGACTGCCAGAGGGGTGAATTTGAGCTCCAGGAGAGTGACTTCAGCTTGGAAGTGGGGACTTGGGGCAGAGCCATGGGTGAGATCCAAACCCCTCCCATCTCCTGCACCCATGGGAGATTGGGGACATAGCTCCCATGGGAACTACTCTGCCAGCAGGGATTTCTGCATCACCTGGGCCAGGACAAGCACTAAGGGACCCTTGGTGGGACGCAGAGCCCTGTGCCATGTCCCGTTTGAGCCAGCCAGGAAAGTTGCACCTCTCCTGCAGCTCCGAGGTGGCTCAGAGGAGCCTGGCACCAGCCCTTACCGCTGTGCCAGCCCAAAAATCGGCCCCACAAGGACAGGGAGGGCTCAGAGGACTCTTCTCGGCAAAACCTCTTTGATAGGGGACGCTGCCAGCAGAGCCATGGGGCTGCTCCACACAGCTCGTGTCACCAACGCCATCAAGTGACTGCAGCATGGAAAGCGAGAGCAGCGGAGAGGCTGCAGTGAGGGAGAGCAGTGGGAAGGCTGGAATCTCTCCCCTGTGCCCCCCAGGAGCTCAGCACCGGCCCCTTGCCTGCTCCCCATCCCGCTTTTGCTGCTCCAAGATGTGCACCCAGTTTCCGTTCGGGTCACAGGGCTGGACTCTCAGGATGGGACCTGGCAGGACCCCGCATCCCAGAAAAATTACCAACAGCTTGATGCTGCACAGGGTATCCCAGCACCCACCCAGTCCTCACCGTGTCCCCTCGCTGCCACCAAACGTGTCCTGCCTCCTGCACACAGCAGGCGCGGGGCCATCCCACGGACCTGGTCAGGTGCCTCCCGACCTCACACTGCATCTGGCATCCCAGGAAAAAGGGAAACCACTGGTTACTACCTCCAGCCCTCAAAATACACCTGTAATCCCATCAGCTAGGGAGCAGCTCAGGGCTGGGGACAGGCATTGTCCCTCGGCCAGCTGCACTCTACCTGGCACAGCAGGCTGCTGCTGGATCGATCTTTATTTTCCCCCTTCCTGTGTAAGCGCTCTTTCCATGACAATCCACTGCTCTTCCTGGCCACGGAGGGGAGGGAGACACGGAAACGTGATCACCCCACTCCAGGCAATACCCTCGGCCAATTCCTGTGCCCGACTGACGGGGAAGGCGCTGATGCTGCTGCGACGTCTGCGGACGGTCCCCGTGACGCGCAGAGAGCGCAGGGCTGCGAGCCGGAGCACAGGCTCCAGCCCCTCCACAGGGCTGCAGGCGCCTGTCCCAGCACTCCGGAGAGGCTGGGGCTGGATTTTAGGGGATGGGGAAAGGTGTTTATGTGCCGGAAAAAGGAGGGTGGTGCCTGGAGAGCTGCTCGGAGCTTCCTGGGTGTCCGTCTGTGTCTCTAATGTCACTGACGTGCCCTCAAAAAATCAGTCTGAGCACGTGGAGTAAAGACAGGGGCAGAATAATGCTCCTCTGAGGTGTATTTTCGTGCATTGAGTAGGAAAACAGAGCAAAACTGTGAGCATACAGCCTGGCTTCTGGCAGGACCCGACTCCCGGGGGCGGGCTGGGGTCCCAGCTGTACCACACCACAGGATCTGTGGCATCCACAGCCGAAAACAGGACAGGGAGAGCCAAACCATGAGCTGGAATTAAACCCGACCCAGCCCCACCCGGCCCTGGTGCCTGAAGGGCAGATACCACGGGCAGCCCGGCTGCTTCAGCCCGCCAGGACAGGAAAGCGGCCGTGTGAAGCCCAGCCCTGGTGCCACAGCTCGTGTCAGACGCATTTTTGAGCTGCTGAATCGCTGCCCCGCCCTGATGCAACCCCTCACCGGCCACAAACGGGTTCCCTTGGAGTTCTCGCCTCCAGGTCCGAGCTAGACCTGGGGCACATCCCCACTGCTCATCCCCACTGCTCAGAGGACGCCAGGTTTTCTGCAGCTGGGTAAAATATTCCTTCCACGTCGTCTGTCTCAATCAACACTGACATCCAGTGGCTCGCCGGGATGACGACAGCCGGAGCGCCCCGTGGAGATGTACAGGTGGACAGACCTGGCCAAGGATGCCTGCTGCTCCACAGCCTTCCATCAGCATTCCTGGGCAATCACCACGGGGAAGCAAACTCCCCCCTGTTTGCAAATCCAAGACAAGAGAAGCCACGTGCTTCCCAAACTTTCAGGGCTCTCAAGTAGAGTCATGCTCGGGAATTCTCCCTGGTCTTCAGAGGCAGCAGGGCTCAGGGAGCAGACGTGGGCATGCTGCTGAGGGACCCCTGACTTCACCTACCTGACCCACATCACTGCAGGTCATGACTAAGACATGCAGGACCCCTCCAGCTGCTTTCTCCCAAAGCACGAGGCTCAAACCTGGCCAGGAAACTGGGATCAACCCCCAAAATATCTCTAGGAAGCAATAGGAGGAAATGGGGTTTGAAAGAGCACACATAGCACTGTCCTGTCTGGAAGAGCCATGGATCCACCATGGCAGACCTGTGGGATACCCTCAGGAAAAGCTACAGGAACTGTGCTCCCATCTCCAGCCTCCCCTTGCCTCAAACTGCAAGTGGAGTATCCCACTCGATGGAACACCAGGAAAACAGCCACTGCAGGCCAAAGGGTGACAACATGGCCCCCCACTGCCACAGCAGTGACAAGCATTGCTGGCCCCAAGGGCACCCTGAGGCCCCAGATATGGAGACTGGGGAAAGGTTGCGAAGCAGCTGCTCCTGCCAGAGCCCAGTGGAAGCAACCAGGTCCCCCTCCCTGAGGTGACGCAGTGCCAGGCTGGGACGTGACTGGCAGCCCTGGCAGAGACAGATTTTGGGGACTGTCAGCCATACCCCTGGCAGGTCTTGGACCACCAGCCTGGCCCCAGAGTTGGGTCTCAAGGACCTGGATTCATGTCCCAAGCTCCTTCCTAGAGCTGTTAATCACACATTTCTGACACAGGGCTTAGTTAACCCCCACCTCGCTGGGCTCACAGCTGAGGGAAAGAAGATCCCCGGGCTGAGCCAGAGAGGGGGTGTTGGCCCAGGCACCCCTCAGCTGGGCTAAACCTGCCAGGCAGCCTGCTTCCTGCTTGGGATGCATCCAGATCCAAGGAGACACACAGGGCCCCCAGGAGCAGCACAGCCCTTCTCCATCCACCCCTGTCCTGCCCTGCCCCAGCCAGTGTGGTGGATTCCAGCCAGGTCTGTGTTTTGACCCTTACCGGGGGGATCAGCCCCCCTCACCCTGCCAAGGTCACTCCTCCTTCCCCAAACAGTGTGTCCACACACGGGTTATCCCACTTGGCTGCCCAGGACAGCAACAGCGCGTCACCCCCAGCATCATCCCCCCATCCATCCCTGTCCTTCGCCTGCACGGAGACAGACACAGTCACTACTAATGTCTGTACAATTTTTGGGGAGGGATGGGATGTTCCGGGACTCACCATCCAGCTGGGAAAAGGCAAGGCTGGGAAGAAGCAGCTTGCTAAGTGTGGGCTTGTGCCTGCAGAAATATTATGACAGGGATCTCTTCAGTGAGCGGCTTTGTGCTGGGATCGTGCACAACCTTGGGAAGTAACACACACACACACCCCTCACACCCACCCCTGCGGAGCTAAAAAGGTGCAGGAGCAACTGGAGAGTAGCCACTGCTTTTCTTACCTTTCCTGGGAGAGAAGAGGAGTAGGAGGAGGAAGAAGGGGATGGGGGGGTTGGAGCAACTTCACCCACTCTTCCAGCCCCTCTGCGGCTGGGCTGGGGGGGCAGGAGGAATCCCGAAGGCGACAGGCACAGCTGCGGAGAGCTTTTGTCTCTGGAAGACAGGGAGAGAGGGAGATGAGGAGAGAGGGAAAGGGAGGGAGAGAGGGAGAGGAGCAAGCGCCGGGGCTTGGGGTGGGGGAGCGCTGCACCACCAGCCACCTCAGCAACCGGTGGCATCACCTCCGCGGACCCTCCCCACCGGGCAGCGGGGCTGGGGGAAACCGGGGAGTCTGGGAGTCCTGGGGGGGGCGAGGAAAGGTCTTACCGAACCGGCTGCAGCAACATGTGCCCCGGCGGGGAGGCTCTGCCCGGAGCCGGGAGGGTGTCTGGCTCCCCTGGGAGGGGGAGCTTCTGGATCCCCAGGGTGGGTCTCTCGCCTCCCACCGCTGTCTCAAAGTGCCCGGAGCTGTCTGGGTGACCATCACCATCATCATCATCACCCAGTGGAGCCATTTGTTTTGCCAGGAAGGTAACCATGACAATCCCCCCGAACACCCTGGCGGTTCCCCCTCCCCTCGTTCCCCTCTCGCGCCCGGGGGCTGCAGAGGAGGGAAGGGGCGAGGGGCGAAGCCCACTCAGGCGAAGGAGATGCCCCCGAGCTGGGCAGGCTGGGGGAAAAAAGAGGCTGCGAACTCCCCTTACCCATCCCCACGATTTGTCTGCCCGAGATTTTCCGCAGCAGCTGCTGGGAGGGGAAGAACCCACCGCACTCACCTCTGTCATCCCCTTCCTCTTTTAAAGGAAGGAAAGCACCCTAAAGCCCCCCAAAATCGGGATGCATCACCCCTCACTGGCCTCCTCTGCAGCCCTAGGCTGGATCTCTCTTCCACCCTTGCTGTTGTCCCCATTCCCATCTCAGCTCATCCACCCTCTCCTCCCCAGGAACAGCCAAAGCCCCTCAACCACAGCCCCTATCCATGGAGGTCTAGAAGGACCCTCTCCACGGGAGCAATGCTGTCACTGAGGGGTGTCCTTGGTGGGATACAGTCCCTGCCCTGAGCAACTTAAACCCAGAAAAACAACTTGTAGAAAGGGGAAACTGAGGCAGCTGGAGGGGCACAGACTTGGACATTGTCCCGAAGCAGAGCTGGACACGGAGCCCGGGTCAGAGCATCCAGAGGGTAAAGCTCCTCCTTCTCCCCGCGCTCTCCAAGGACACATCCACATTGTAGGATCAGGATGACGGCACATGTGGCATCCCCAATGACCCATCTTGTTCCCCAAGAACAGCGCTTTAGAGGAGACGGCAAGAAACTCCACAAACAAATGCCTGTTCAAGGATTTTTTCCTAAGCCCAGCTCCCAGGGCTGACTTCAGCCCCGAACCTCCAGAATTTATGGCTCTTGCCAGACAAATAAGTCAGCCACGGAGAAACCCGTGTCCCGCGTTCCCTGTAAATGTTCGTTTACCATGGCTTGTGGCTTCTAGGAAGAAAATAACATATGTCAGGAGAAATCCTGGGATTCAAACAACAAATGTGGTAGCAGCGGGGTATTTGTTTAGAAGATGAAGCAGCATCTGACATGGTGGATGAGGCAAGTGTGAGACCTCAGGAGGACACACATGGAGTTGTTTTGGGGGGAATTAATATTTAGTGCTGATGGCGAAGCTGCATCACCACGGGCGTCAATGAGGTGTTCAAAAGCTGCCCAAAACAGCTCACAGGGACCTCCAGCTGGTGCTTGTTCCTCTTCATCTTCTCCAGGTTGGCTTTGCCAAGGACACCCCACCATCCACAAGGGCCAGCCCCTCCCAGGGAGCAGCAGTGGGGAACTGGATGGGTATAAATGAGGCAAAACTGGGGAGGGGACAAGCTAAAAATAGCATTTGAGGTCACCTAAGTGCCATCTCCAAGCTTGTGGCTTTACCCACCTGGGGCCGGGCAACAGCAGCATCTCTAACCACCACAGAGGAGTATTTCCAGTCCTGGTTCATGCCTGGGTGGATTCTGGGACTGGCCAAGCACAGAACAGGCTTTCCAGACTCATTATCCAGCTCACTCGAGTATGCAAGTGCAGTGCTCTTGTGCTGGGAGATTCAGACAGGGTCAAAACTTAAAAAAAGAACAGGAAAAAACCCAATACTGAACCAAATCTCCTGCTGGATGGACAGCAACAAGCACTTCCCATGATCTCCATGTGTGCTCTGTATGTAAATGCCATTTCCCTCAGCCTGGAATGCTCTGAAGAAACAAATAATCACCCTGTTGGGAGATGGTGATGATAGAGTGATGACACGGGGCTGGGCAGGGACTGCCTCCTTCTCCTCCTCCTCCTTCTCCTCCTCCTCCTCCTCCTCCTTCTCCTCCTCCTCCTCCTCCTCCTTCTTCTCCTTTTCTTCTTCCTCTTCTTCCTCTTTGCAGCAGGTTTGTGTGGGGGCAAGGAAGACTCTGGCCTGTTTGGTGTGTAAGGACCACAGATAATTCCAGTGAAATTCCACCATCCATCCTCCATCATTGTGTGATTTCTCACTCCAGCATAGCCAAAGTCCACTGGTGAAGGGAATTAAGTATTTATTTAAATTAATCTGAATATTTACCTCACGTTTATATGAATAAATATGTAATTAAAAGACAGCAGGGTCTCCAGCAAAATCAAGGACCCTGCACAGAACCCACAGGAATCCACACCTCCAGGAGCCCATCCCTGCTTCAGAGACTGAGGAGAAAAGTCCTTCCTCATGGACAGAACAGAGAAACACCCACCACAGTCACACCTCACTGACAGGCTTCACAGCCCTGAAAATCCCAAGGAATTATTGCAGCCAAGGTCAAGGAGCAGAAAGGAGGAATTGGAAGGATCTGCCCCAGCTAATGTTGCCTGACCACAGTTGTCTTCTTCTCAATGTCTCTGTTTTCCCCTCTCTAAAATGGGACTAATCCCAATTAAATACGTTTATGGGAGGTGTGTCTGCAAGAAAACATTAAATTGGGAAACAAGAGCCTGTCAGCCTCTGGGACTTCTCATACTCATCTTTATTTTTACCCCAATTAACTAATTAATGTCTCAGACTTGCCTTTGGCTGCCTGCTCTCTTCCCATTGAAAATCTCCTCGTGTTCAGCTCCTGTGTTCAGCATCCTCCTGTTGCCATGGAAAAAAAAGCCATGATGTCACCTCCACAGATAAAACTGCCAGACCCCAAAGTTCAAGTGTGGGGCTGGGGAGGGATCCCGACAGATTGAGGGACACAGGGATACCACCTCCAAGCAGGAAACTGAATTAGATGGAAAAGCATCAGATGATAATATTTGATAATGACAGGGTTTAGTTTTAAGGAAAAAACCAACCACAGCTGGTGTGGGGAGCAATAGTGAAGGGTCCAGCCCTGCCTGGGATAAGATTTCTCAGCAGAAATAAACAACAGAAAGAAATAACAGCTCAGATGGAAGTTTTAGGATGTGGGAACAAATGATGTGTCTCCGTTAAAAGGGAGGGGAATATTGAGACAGGGAAATAATGCTTGGTTTGGGAACTTGTTGCTGATGCCTGCAGGCTTGGCCATTTTACTGGTTCTGCTGCATGGAATAAAAACACAAATTCAGACCCTCCTCGAGAGCTGCTCTTTCAAACAAGGCTCAAGGAAGGGAGCAGCAGCCCAGCAAGGAAATCCCACAGGCTCTTCCCACACTTCTTTCATCTCAACTTCCCCTTTTACTCCTCTTTATTCCAGGACCTTTAAAGAACAGGTTTGATACTGGGCCTAAGCCCGTTCCTGCCCTACAGCAGGAGACAGGACAGAAATGACTCTTCAACTCCTGCCACTTCTACACCTCCGTGACTCATCCTACAACCTTGTTTTCACCTCCATCCCTGTTCAAGAGATGGAGCTGCAGTTCCCTCACAAATGTCACAGTGTCTGCGTGATTTCCCCCAGCCCTGGCTCCCAAAGGGACTCCATTCCACGGGAAACAGAAGCTCCAGCCTCACACCAAACAGGGGGGCAGACCCCACACCAGACAGCACAGCAGGGCCTGACCCCAGCCCCAAACCAGCCAGGGGGCACAGCCCCAGCCCCACATCATATGAGGGGCCTGACCCCCAGGGAGGGCCACGTCACACAGGGGACTGAGCCCCACATCCTGTGAGACACAGGCTGACCCCAGACGCCCACATCATACAGGAGTCCTGATCTCAGCCCCATAGCATTCAGGGTACCAGGCCCCCGACTGCAGACCCCCTCAACATACAGGGGACCTGACCATCCAGCCCCACACCACACAGGGTTCACGGCCCAACACCACACAGGGCTCACAGCCTCACCCCACACAGGGGTCACAGCCCCACAGAGCACACAGGGCTCACAGCCTCACACCACACAGGGGTCACAGCCCCACAGAGCACACAGCTCACAGCCTCACCCCACACAGGGCTCATAGCCCCACAGAGCACACAGCACTCACAGCCTCACACCACATAGGAGTCACAGCCTCACAGAGCACACAGCTCACAGCCTCACACCACACAGGGGTCACAGCCTCACAGAGCACACAGGACTCACAGCCTC
>VZTD01003362.1:331188-347829 GCA_013397725.1 Rhagologus leucostigma | reverse complement strand
GGATGGCCCGGCCCGGCCCGGCCCGGTCCAGCGGCGCGGGGTCCCCCGGGCCGCGCGGCCCCCGCCGCCTCCTCACAGAAAACAGCGATCGCGGAAACCCTTTTTTGCCCCGTTTTCTGCCGTGGGGGCAGGGAGGGCCCGGGGTATTGGGTTGTCCCTGGGCTTGGGCTCTTCCTTCATGAGCAAAAAACCCAATTAAAATTTTTTTTTTTTTACTTACCATTATTTTTTCAATTTCTTCGCCTTCATCCATTTTTTGCGTATCCAGAGGGCAAAGATGTCCCTGCCGTCCCCCTCATCCTCCATCCAGACACTGCACCGCTTCAGGCACTCACCCAGCCCCAGCTCTGTCTTCCAGCATCCAAAAAAATTCCCTCTTTCTCTCATATTTTTTTAATGAAAAGCTGTAACTTCGTGCCTCAAAAAAAATTGTTTCTTATTTTTTCTGAGCTGCTCAACCACTGTGCTTGGGCACCGAACACCTACTGGGCCCCTGGATTCTCCCTCGGGGCTGCTCTCCCTGCACATCTCAGGTGGTGGAACAAACTCATCCTGGGGCAGCTTGTGCTGGCCAGGACTGTGCATGGATCCTGTTCCCATCCTGGAATGCTGATTTTCTCCCATTTTCCATCAGCAGAGCTATTAGGGAGTGGAGGCTACAGGACAGAAAATAGCCCCTCCTCTGTGTTGTCGTTACAGCTTAGAAAAACTTGTATTTATTTTAAAGCTCTTGCTTAGAAATAGTTGTATTAAAACTCTTGAAATCAAGTTCCTCTTGTATCTTCATCCCTTCCAGCTGAGCAGGGTTTGTGCAGTACTTGATAAATCCAAAGCTCAGGTTTTCCTGGCTGGAATTAGAATATAGGGAGCCTTTGAATTTCTCTGATCTTGTGTTTTTCCTCATTTCTAGCTGAGCACTTTACACCTGAAGGATGAAAAAACCAAACCAGATGCCAATGGTGAGTTCCAGCTGCTCAGATGGGCTTGGAAAGGGTGGAATGTTCCCCCTGTGGGGTTCAGAGCGCTGCTGACGGAGTAAATTCCTGATAAATCATGAAATTCCAGAAGAGCTGAGATTAAGCAGCAGCACAGACTAAATATTTTGGTGTCTTCAGGGAGCTGTGTGAGCAAAATCCGTTGGTGTGGTTGGTAAACTCCACTTGGAGCTGGAGCCTGGGTTTCCTCTGCACAGCAATGGAGCAGGGCAGTTCTCCTCAGGAAAACGAGCTGTTTTGTAGCTTTCCCACGATATTCCAAAGCGCTGGGGGTTTGGGCTGTCCCTGAGGCCTGACCTCACATGTGCCCCCCAAAACTGTTCCAATTCAGGTGCCGTTGTCAAGGCAGATGACAATGTGGAGAAGACGGAGGATGAGGAGAAGGGTAAGTGCCTTCCTGAAGAAAGCTTCGGCAAGGAAATTAATTTAATATAATTATTAATTATAATTATATTGATTTAATATATTCTTAAAGGAAGTCTGCCTTATGTCTCAGGACCGCTGATCTTGTATCCTGCCCCAAGGACTTAATTGTAAGACATGTCCTTCCTCCGTAATACTTTTAAAGGCATTGTGTCCTGTAATAACTTGGGAGACTCCTGGATTAGAGTGGAGAGAAATAAGGGGATAGCAGTATCCTCAAGGCAGGACTGGATACAGGAGCAGTTGGATAACCTGGAGCTGGGATTGCTGTAGCAACCAACAAGTTGCATTTATGCAGTGGCTGCTCAGAGGTGGGTAACGGCTCAAAATCTTTCAGAAGGTGGTTTTAGGAAACAGATCGAGTAGCTCTGAAATCTTTAAAGTACCATTTATCCTCAACATTTTCTTAAAAATAAAACCCTAAGAGGTGTCTGCCCACATGTCAGAGTGCGGGTTGAGGAGGCCTTACCCTGTCCCAGGTAGATGCTAAGCTAAAATAATCTTAAAGAAGCCGAGATCTAGATCTGTTAAAGTCCCCCTTAGAACAGTGCTCATTTGGTTTGTCTTCCTGGGTATTAAATGAGGGAATCTCTGGGATCTCTTGATGTCTCATCCAGGGTGTCTGGGCTCTCCAAGCCATTACACTCCAATGAAGAATTTCAGTATTTGGAGGGATTTTGTCCCTATGAACTGGCTCAGTGGGAGCAAGACTTGGCACAGGCTGTGACTGATTTTTCCACCTCCTTTCCCAGAGGACAGAGCTGCCCAGTCCTTACTGAACAAGCTGATCCGCAGTAACCTGGTTGACACCACAAATCAGGTGGAGGTGCTGCAGAGGGACCCCACATCACCCCTCTACTCCGTCAAGTCTTTCGAGGAGCTGCGCCTGTAAGTGCCTGCTGGGATGAGCCAGAACCTTCTCTGCATGGAGCTGTTAAATCTTGGGATCAGATATATTAAATAGGCTCCCTTATAACTGTATTTTTCAGTTCGTTGTGGGGAGCCTTATTCTTAAACTCAGGGAGAGCAGTTTTGGTGAGACTGCCAGAGCAGATGTGAGTTTGGAGCCCATCAGATAGTTGGAACCTCTCCTCATGTCCTGAAAAATTCCCTGGTTGCATAGGAGATACCACTCAAAAGTATGTGGGTTTGTATTTCAGGTTACTGCCAAGGTGTCATTAATAAATGAGTATCATTTGTATTATTTAAATGCAAGGAGAGTTGGTTTATCTGGGTACCTGGTGAGGGTTTCCATCTGAAACAACAGCAGTGAACAGCACAAAGGGAAAAGCTTATCTTCTCCAGCAGTACTGGATTTATGTACTGAGGAGACCAGTGTTTTCTGACTTCCTTCTCAACAGAAACCTTTACCAGTGCAGCTTTCAAGTGATGATAACTGTATTTAAGGCATGATTGATGGGTATGTTTATTAATGTGCTGAAGAGTGTGTCCTGTTGGGACTGTTGTGCTTGCACTGATCTCAGGTTTGTTGCTCTACAGGCTCCACAGGGAAGTGGGAGCTAAGGAGCCTTCTCCCCATGAAATGTCAGGATGTTTTGCTTTGTTAATGTTAGTGGTTGAACATCTACAAAAAGAAGCTGAGGTGCTGCAGTGCCTGTTAGACTAATTTCTGTGTTTCGAAAGGCAAACAGTCCCAGGGAGTTAATGACAGGGACAGGCAGCCTAATTGAGTCTTCATTTTGTTATGACTCGGGGTATCCTTGGCAACTGGTGCAGAGTTGGGCTTTGTCTGTCCTTGCTTGGAGCAGCACAAGGTTACGTTTTCAAAGAGCTTTTGTTCCAGCCATCGTTGGAACGTAATACAGCATTTTTGCAAAAGCATGTTGTGCTGAATAGGAAGTTACTGCAGTGGGAAATGTGGGCAGGAGACCTGTAACCTGGTTTGAAAGGAGAGCCCTTCTGAGAGCACTCACAGCATCCAGGGAGCACTTGGGGGTCATCAGCCAAGAGTTTGCAGCGCCATAACCTGGATTTAGGTTGTTCTGGGGTCTCCTTGTCTACACAAGTGTCTGCTGAGAGTGGAAAGCTCCCTCAAGAGAAAGCAGAAGATGAGAGTTTGCTGGCCAGCAGTGTCACCACGCAGTTCTGGGTGTGAGGGCTGGCTTGCACCCACAGATCACAAGGTGTAGTCACAGCAAACTGAGCTAATTATCAGTCATTTACCTGAGCCAGCATTGCTCAGTTGTATTACAGAATCCACACGACTTCCTGAAGTCCTTGCAATGATCTCATCATCCCTTCATCCTGTTCCTCACGTACCGAGCTTGCTTTGTCCCGTGTTTGAGTCATCAAGGAGTGATAATTTTGGCACCAAGATTAGGCATGGCTGAGGAAATGGGATTGGCCTGAAGGACAGGATTAATGCTTTCTGCTCTGGGATTCCTGGATTGTCTGAAAAGCTGCTTTGAACAAGCAGTGCTGGCCTTAGACACAGGCTTTGCTCTCGAGCTGGGACAGGCAGGCTGACTTGCTAAATCCAGGGTTTTTTCCAAAGCTTCCTGTCCAAATTTCCTGCTGTCACTTGTGGTTCCAGATGCTGAGCATAGTTGTTTCACGGGTGGGATTGTAGCAGGGACAGCTCTAGGTCGTCTTGTCAAGGGTTTTTCTCACTTTTTTTTACACAAATGAAAACTAAATGGACTTTAATAGGTCACGATATAAAAATTTCTCTTTTCAGGAAACCACAGCTCCTGCAAGGAGTCTATGCCATGGGCTTCAACAGACCATCTAAGATCCAAGAGAATGCCCTGCCCATGATGCTTGCTGAACCGTACGTACACATTCTTCCTACTCCCTACCAGAATAGAAGGATTTGAAACGTTCAGTGTGCTGCTCCTGAATTTTGGATGGGAGGAGGGTGATGGAGAAACTCTCAGGGTATGGAGAAAGGGTTCCCATGCCACGGCGTTTCTGTGGTTATTAACTATGTGACAGCAGCCCTGGATATGTCCTTTTCCTAGGGCTGGTACTGAGCGTGTAGTGCTGTGGTGTTTGGGAGGTAATTCCCATTTTCCTCATTAGTTTGGGAAGAAATAATAGGAAATAGCTCAAAAATCCTGGGTGGGTGGGAGTAGCTGCGGTGCTGGTTTTCCTCTCCGCAGCCCTGAGCTGGAATGTGTGAGGTGCTGAGACACTGGGGAAGATGTGTGAAATGGGAAATTACTGAGAGATAACCACAGTTCTCCTTCCAAATCTTCATAATTGAGAAACGCTGAAGGAGAGAGTTGGGCGGGAAGGAATTCCTGCCCCGTGGAGCATAGCTGGTCAAGTTGGCCATGGATCCAGAGCAGGGGTAAATGTGAAAGGATTCAAATGCCACGGTGGTGCTTCACCCTCTGAGCTGTGCCTGCTGTGCCCCCAGCCCACAGAACCTCATCGCACAGTCGCAGTCTGGTACTGGCAAGACAGCTGCCTTCGTCCTGGCCATGCTCAGCAGGGTTGAGCCTGGGAACAAGTATCCACAGGTAAAGTTTGTGGGATGTGGCTGTTTCGGGGTGTTCAGTGGGGGTGCAGTGCCATCTAGTGAAGAGCCTGAGCTGCTGGGAGGCCTTCAGATGTAAATTCATGGCTTGATGGGGCCATGGTGTTATTCTTTAAACTCCTTAAAGGGGGTGGAGGTTTGGGGATTTATCAAAATGCCTTTGGTGCAAAAGATGGGGATTTTGCTCAAAGGTTGTTCCTGTCAGTCCTTCCCACGCATCACACATCGCTCTGTGAGGAGTTAAATCTTTCTGGGAGGACTTAAATCAGAGAAATAGTGCAGCCTGAAGGGGGTTGGATGAGTGGGTTTGGGGTGGAAAAGAAGGTACCTGACAACAGAGCAGACAATGCCTGGAGAGGGACTTTTTTAATCCAGTTTCCTCATGGGATGGTAGAGAAACTGTTCAGCCACTTGCATGTTCATCTTGAAGAAAACTTCAACAAGGATTTTAAAAAGCAAGTGTGATAGTGTTGCCCTGAATGTTGATCGTCTCACTCATTATCCTTCTGTTCTTCCAGTGTTTGTGCCTTTCCCCAACATACGAGCTGGCACTTCAAACAGGAAAAGTGATTGAACAGATGGGAAACTTCTACCCGGAGCTGAAACTTGCTTATGCTGTCCGAGGCAACAAACGTGAGTAGGGGAAACACCACACACAGGAATGAGGGAACACCACACACAGGAATGAGGGAACGAGGCTCCTCAGGTGCACCAGAGCAGTCAGGTGGTGAAATAGCTGGGTCAGACAGGGCCGGAGCATTTCCCTGCCTGCACAGCCACCCTGCAGCAGCCCTTCCTTCTGTCTCGGCAGTGGAGAGGGGGCAGAAGATCTCGGAGCAGATCGTAATCGGCACACCCGGCACCGTGCTGGACTGGTGTTCCAAACTGAAATTCATAGATCCCAAGAAGATCAAGGTGTTCGTATTGGATGAGGCGGATGTGATGATCGCGACCCAGGGCCACCAGGACCAGAGCATCCGCATTCAGAGGTACGGGCTGGTGCCACAGGGACAGCGGGGCTGCACTCGGGACCCGTGTCCTCACCCATGAAGTAGCAAGATTTAAATGATAAATTAGCTCTAGTCCAGGTGGTTAATAGAGGCACAATGTGAGGGGATGACAAGCAGTTTCATTTCCTTACAGAATAAAAATCCTGTCCCTGGAGCAGGGTTTATTCCTTTTTAAGAAGGCAAGTCTGGATGCCTGTGGTCCATGAGGGAGCAATCATGGGTGGGTAAGATTGGTTTTAGTCTTTCTAGCCACTGAAATAACTGGTTCCAGGGTTATGGTTCTCTTTTGCTCGTAGCATGAATTCCATCAGGATATCAGGAGATGACAGTGTTGTGTGGAACCCTCCCTATTTCTCTCTCTTTCAGAATGCTCCCCAGGGACTGCCAGATGCTCCTGTTCTCAGCCACTTTTGAAGATTCTGTGTGGAAGTTTGCTCAGAAAGTTGTTCCTGACCCTAACATTATCAAACTGAAGCGCGAGGAGGAGACCCTGGACACCATCAAGCAGTATTATGTTCTGTGCAATAACAGAGATGAGAAGTTCCGGGCTCTCTGTAACATCTACGGCGCCATCACCATCGCCCAGGCCATGATCTTCTGCCACGTGAGTGCTTCCAGGGAATGTCAGTCCTGGTGACCCCCTCAGTGTCTGCTAGTGCCAAAACCAAGCCAGACACGGTTTCCAGAAAGAAACTGAGAACAAAATTGCCCTTTTTGGCTTCTCTGGCTCCATCTTTGATTGATATCCTGAAAGCCATGTTAGCACTGGCTGGTTTGATTCTCTAGGTTTGTCCATCTAGGTGACATTGGACTTTTTTGTTCCTGAGTGGTCATTGTTATCCCTGAAGTTCTCTGAAGCAAAGATCAGAGTAATGCACATTTTTCCAAAACTCTGAAATACTGAAAAAAAAAGAAGTGGGGTTGGAAAATGGGTGAAAATAGGGCAGAATGAGGGATTGGGAAGTCTTTTGCTTCTGTAGCTGATACAGAGCTGTTCCTGGGACTCCATTTCCCTCAGGTAATTAAGGATACACCTCTGGGATCTCACTGTGAATTATACTGAGACTTTGTTTTCTTTTTTGGAAGCCACCATAATAATTTTTAGGGAAAAATCAGTGCTGACAGCACAGAACAGCCAGGCAAAGTGAGCTCGTCTGAGGATGAAAGTGTTTGGAGTCTGCTGCAGCAGTTTGCTTTTAGGCTGTCTCAAGACATAACTGGAGCTCAAAAAACTGTTTAATTCAAGGCTGTGCAGAGCCTCGGTGGGATTTCACAGCTGCATTGAGATCTCATCCTGCCATTTTCCAAGCTGAGTAGTTGTGGTTTTGTGACAATTTTCATGAGGTTTCTGTGTACATGTGTAATGTCAGTCTGCAGCAGAGTGAAATCCAAGGAGCAGAGCATGAAGAAAACGTGTCCTTTATTAAGCACGGGCTCCTGTGGTGGCAGAGGTGTATTGTCCTCCTTGTGATACAGTTTGTAACAGGGACAAAAACTGAGCAGCCATGGAGCTTCCAGTGGGCCCCCAGAGAGGTTTGTTGCTGCTTTCCAGCATTAAAACTCCCTCCCGAATGTGGGGCTGGCTGTGTGTTCCAGACTCGGAAGACGGCGGGGTGGCTGGCGGCGGAGCTGTCCAGGGAGGGCCATCAGGTGGCATTGCTCAGCGGGGAGATGATGGTGGAGCAGAGAGCTGCCGTGATCGAGCGCTTCCGAGAGGGCAAGGAGAAGGTGCTGGTGACCACAAACGTCTGTGCCAGAGGTAGGACAGGTGGAACGGGGCCAGGGAGGGCTGGAAGCAGCACTCCCTAAGATAACGCACGCCCCTGGCCAGCTCGCAGGGAGAATTCGCATCCTCAGGTGTTCCAGTTGGGAGAAATTGGTGTCCTTACACTGTGTGCCTGTGGGCAAACACACAATTCCTTGTTGGCTTCCTGCTGCTTGAGATGGAAAAGTCCATCCTGTGAGGATCTGGCACCAAGCCTGCCTTGTGCTGCTGACCTTCAGTGTTTGCAGTGAACATGTGCCCAAGTACAGGAAACTGAAAAATAGAGAAATCCAGTTCATTATTCCAGTAGGAATTTGTGGTGTAATTTGACATCCTAGAACATTAAAGACAGGATCGTACTTGGAAAAAAACAAGTGGTCTTTAGAGCTTTGCAGAGGAGGAGAGAGTTTCCAAAATATGTAAGTGCTGGTAGAATTTCCAAAATATTTAAGTGCCTTTGTCTGTTTCAGTGGGACTTTCTGCTCTAACAGCTCGATAGTTTTTATTTCCAAGTACCCCTTGAGGATATTGTGGAAAAGCTCCATTTCAGAGTCTGAGGAGGCTGTTCCTGCTCTAAAAGGATTTAAGTGAAGTTGTGTAACCCGATGCTTTCTTTTTGTCAGGGATCGATGTAGAGCAGGTCTCTGTTGTTATCAATTTTGACCTTCCTGTGGATAAGGATGGAAATCCAGATAACGAGACCTACCTGCACCGGATCGGCCGCACCGGCCGCTTCGGCAAGCGAGGGCTGGCCATTAACATGGTGGACAGCAAGCACAGCATGAACATTCTCAACAGAATCCAGGAACATTTCAGTACGTACCCTCAGGCTTTCTCCTTTCTCTAAACTGCTGAATTGCTGCAGAATTTGACTCGGTGGATGCTGAGCGGTGGATGTGAGGGGTGTTTGTTGAGCCTTTAACGGGTGGCAGAGGAGCACAGCAGGTGTGTTTGGTGAAGTGTCACTTGGGATTGTGACCTGCCGCCTGTGACAGGAGCAGAATAAATCAGGCTGTGTTTGCTGGCTGCCTGGATAGTCCTTGAAGTGGATGTTCCAGGGGTGGGTAACACTGGAGTACCCCAGATGGGCCTTTGATAAAAGGAAACAGTTTTGTTTTTTTAAAACCTGACTGAACATTCCCTGATAAAGCAGAATTCAAGTCCAGCTGGGGATAGCAGCATTCCCTTCTCTGCTCAGTGTTAGGAAATCTAACTTATTTCTCTTCTTTCCCAGACAAAAAGATAAACAAATTGGATACTGATGACTTGGATGAAATTGAGAAGATAAATAACTGAAATAGCTGCTGGAACTGGTGTGTGCCCTGCTGTGGAAGCTCTCCCACTACAATTGGATCAGCGTTTGGATTGGCACAGCCTCTCGGCTCGTCCCGAAAAGGACTCTTCAAGATATGAGTACACAAAAATTACCTCATTTTCAAAATTGCAGTTGGACTTCAAATTGTGCAACTATGGGGAGGAAGAGGAAATGTTTACAGAAGCTTTTAACATTTCTTAGTTTAGCCTTAAAATGGGATGGTCTTTGGAATTCTGAGAAATACACTTGCCAAAAGAGAGGCAATAGGGAATTATCTAAAATTTTAAAAGAAAAAAAAAAAAACATTATTGCCTTTAATTGGAATAATGTGCAGCATTAACCTGATCAGTTTAAATTCAACAGCTGAATATATAATGGACATAAGGAAAGGAAAAAAAAAAAAGAAAACCCAAAAACCCCAAACAAGGCAGCTGGTTTTTGGCTAAATACTCAACTTGTACAAACTAGGATGGCATTCTCTTTGGCGCTCCCCTGAGCTCTTTAAGACTCATTTCTGGCTTCCTGATGGATTTGCCCTGCTTTTCCTTACATAAATTGTCCTGAGGATGTCTCCAGTAGCTCCTACTCGCAAACACAGGTGCCGTGTCGCTTTTGCTGGGCAGTATTTTCTTTTCCTTTGTCCTGGATTTGTTGGGATGGCCGCTCTCCGTGACGTGGGTGGTGGTGACACTACAGAAGTTCATCCCAAGTGTTTAACCTGGCTACGGTGTGGGTGGGTGGGGTGGGAGGGGCAGTATGAAGGGAACTGTACTAATGAACTGTCTGATTAAATTCACCTCTGTGAATTAAATTCACCATGTGATTAAATGCACCATGCTGTGAAGCTCAGCATGGATAATGTACAGAGCTGTTGGGCTTCACCCATCAGATACAGGAATAAAAGAACAAAAAAAAAATCATGACAGCCTGGATTGACCAAAAAAATTTACCCTTAGAACACCAAGTTTACCTGTTACAGTATGTTTCAGTACCAGAGTTTTGAGTTAAATTGCTCAGCCAAATACAGGTGGGAAGTGCTCCATAGTGCAAAATAGGTCGTTGGTCCCTGCCCCGGGGTGTTCCATGGAGAAGGAAGGATTCACAACTCCTGGAGAAGGAAGGATGACACCTCCTGTGTGTTGGGAGCACTCTGGTGCGCACAGCTGGAAGCTGTGGGCTGTTCCCCCAGCCCAGTCTCCAGGAGAAGGAGGCTCCTGAACCAGAACTTAGGGTGCACAGCTCTTTGTCGGGGGGAAATGGGACATGCGTGAGCAGCCATGGGCCTGCTACTCAGTGTGGGAATCATGTCAAAACAAATGTATAAATTGTAAATTTAAACTGAATTGTTTTCTTTGCAATTTTGGCCATCATATTCTGTTCAAAGACAGGAACATGGATCCTTTTACCAAGTAAAAAAAGGCTCATTTAAAATGTACCTAAAATTTTAGGAAATTGTGCACCCTTTTATCAATTTGTATAAAGGCTTTAGTGAAGAAAAAAAAACCAGCTTAAAATTAAACTTTTTGTATTCTGGGGTGTATCTATTTTTATTCTGTTGGAATCCTATTTAAAGTGGCAGGTGAGTGAGTGCTTGCGTGTGGAGTGGAAGACTTGATTTAATCACCTACTTTCCTAGTACAGCTGAATGACCTGGTGACAGCAGAGTATTGGGTTGAATTGTCATGGAAGCTGCTGCTGGTCCTGTGTGCTGTTTCTAATGTACTTTTAATTGGAATTAAAGAACACATACTGAACAATCCCTGTGCCGACTTCTTGCTTGAATACTTTGTTGGTGTTTAAAAGCCTCAGGTAAGGACGTTCCCAGCCAAAAGTCCTGTTAAATTTTATATTTATGACCTTCTCATCCTGTAACAGACTGAATTTTAATGCTGAAATTCTTAAAAGATTCCCGCAAAGAAGTTTGCTAAATGATGCCACACAATAAATGAGGTCAGATAAATACTGTTCTTCCCCCCTGTGCTTCTTGTGCTGGACTTGGCAGAGTTGCTGCTAAAATTTCCCCAGAACAGTTTTGAAGGGAAGAGAAGGAGAACTGAGGGAGAAAAGAGGTGTTTTTCCTGCGCTCTGCTTGCTTAGATCAAGAAGATACTTTTTGCCCATCCTTGGAGATGCTGTAGCCTGGGTGAGGTGATTAGAACCAGACTCACCCAGCTTTATCTTAGATATCCAGGAGGAACATCCTCCAGCAGGAGAAGTCCACCGTGAGCCAAGTTATTGAACTGTCTGATTCTTCTGTTCTTGCTCAGAGCCCCTGTGCTCTCACACCTGCCTGGTGGTCCCCAGCTTGTCACTGATCCAAAGTGCTTCCTCCTTGGCTGCAATCTTGTATCCAGCACAGGATGCAGATACAAACTCCAGGAATGTGGTGTGGAGGGCAGCTGACCATCCAAAGGCTGATCTAGGCAGCCCCTGAGGATTTGCCATCAAATTAAAGGTTTCTTAAGAGCAGGTACGAGGGATAAACCTCAGCTCACGTAAATCATCTGAAGTTCAAGTTTCAGCCTAAAAGGTTTTATTTAACACAGGATGGAAACACTCTGAAATGTAGGAGTAGCACAGAACACACAACAGGCAGAAAAAGGGAATTAACTACCTAACACTAAAGGAAACATGGAAAATGGTCCCTTCTCCTGAAACCAAGTAAATACTTCGTGGCTCTTTTGAAGGCATCCATGTGTCTCGATATCTGGGACTGCTGCTGAGTGATTCCCATCACCGACAGCAGCAGGTACCACTGTTCCATCAAGTACTGGCTTTACAAAGCTGCTGGACCCTCAATACTGATTTAGCATCAGGTACCACACTCGTAGCCAGTGCCAGCATCAGCTTTCTGCTCCTGTTGTGTTTGTGCTCCTGTGCTGAGTTGGTTTGGCAGTTACACTGAGTTTCAAAATAAGTTGGGTTTGCCTCAAAACATTTAAACTCACTCATCTGTGTGGCAAGTGGTCCATTTTGTAAGGAGATTAAAAATTACTGCCTTTGAAATTCCATTAGAAACTAGAAGGTATTTCTCTTTTTTTAGGAAGAGCACATTGTGTTTGCCTAAACCTGCCAAGTCACCCAACCAGCCTTTTAATTTAGTTTAGTTAAAAGCTGGCTTACTCCTTGAGCCAATTCCCAGTCAAATCCCGTTAATACCTTATTTCAAAATTCCCAAAGCAGCACTTGCTTCTCGGACTAACTCACTTCAATGTAGAGGTGTTAAATGGAATTATCTGTAACATCCCTTAACTATCCATCTGCTCTTACCTACGGATCACGTGAGCTGAATAAGAGAAGGAAAACTATGGAGAAAATCCTGCTGCTCCCTAAGACAGCCAAAATAATAATTAGTTGTTCTTAAAGAGATGATTTAGTCACAGTTAAGAGCTGGACTGAGGTTACCTAGAAAGACCTGAGCCCTCACAGGTATTGTACGATCAGTCTTGCAATTTAATACTTCACAATAACCCATTAATGTGTTATTACTGTTATTTCCAGATGGTTTGGGGGTTTGATCTTCTTTTCAGTCTCTTGAGATGATGTTTAGGATAATGATAAGCTACTGAAGGTGGTCCTGTAGCTAAACCAGTTCTGTTTCTACCTTCCCAAATGGTGCTTCTGCACTCAGAGAAGTGGTACCTTCCCAAAATATAGAAAAGGACAAGGGGAGAGGCCTTGAAAATCTGAGTTTTCAAAGAACATCAGCAAGTTCAACAAACCAAAAAGGCTGAAAGTCAGTGGCGCTGAGGCAGAAATTTGTGATGGCACAGGTGACTCAAGCTGCTCTGTATCAATGAGGTTTATGCATCTGAAATACTATTTCAAGGCATATCCATAACTCTGCTTCACAGGGATTTTGTGGGAGATGGAAGATAAAGAAGTAGGCACAGGAAGCATCAGACTCTCAGTTTTTTGGAAGAAGCAATGCACCCCCCACTGAGCAGAACAACCCACAGCATCTGTGTGCCTAAAGATCGGCTGCATCGTGCTGCTCGTCCTGTCGGATGCACAGCACGGACTTGTGGAGGATCCCACATTCCTGAAGGGACTTTGTAAGGTCAGAGAAGCTCCTCCGGGGCACCTCCATGGTTTCAACGCTGCAGTGTTGGTAGCTGGCCAACAGTTTCTGTCCTGCCACAGCAAGGACCGTCTGGAGACTGTCAGAGGGCTTGAAGTGGTGCTCAAACCTCTGCCCAGAGGGAGATCGGACAGCGAGCAGCACGTGCGGCTCTTCCGGGCTCGCAGGGGACATCCAAGGGCTCTCCTGCCTCGCTTGCCTTCCCCACTGCTCGGGGGCACAGTGCAAGTGTGAGCTCTCCTCAGTGGGAATGTCACTTCCTGACAATGTGCTGGCAGATCCCTGTTCCCCAGAAAGAGTCTTAATGACTTTTGGAGCGTCCTCCTGCCCCTCGCTCACTTCCAGCCGGTTGGTCTGTTCAGCCAGCGCTTCCACGGCCTCATTCCCTGCGCCCTTCCGGACGATGGAGGGGAGCACCCGGTACTTGTTCAGGGACGAGGAGGTCTTCAAAGGCACTTGCTGCAGGAGCTTTGGGATTTTCTCAGGAGACACCTGGGCAGGTGGGAACGCCGGTTTTGTGAGTGATGCTCTCCAGCTGTTCAGTAATTCCCGAGGAGAGGCTGCCGGCGGGGAAGATGGCACATGGCACAGACAGGCTTCCATGCCCTGAGGGTGGCTCATGCTTCGCCTCTGTCCCTTGGCAGATTTGGGCCTGGTGACGTGCATGGTGACGGCGCTGGCCCACGGCAGAGTGGCTGTGCCCGGAGGGAAGCGGAGCTGAGCTGGTGCTGAGGCCAGGAAAGCCGCTGTGGCCATCGCACCTGCGGGCCGGAGCAGAGGGAAAGGTTACAGGAACCGGCCAGGAAGACTCCAGAAGGTTCAGTCTCCCTGTGACTCCCACCTTGTGCTGGGTGTCAGGTAATAATAGCATAAATCTGGGGTATCACAGCGTGGGCAGGCAGCAACCCTGTGGTGCACTAAGGGCTGAGTCACAGAGGGTGGGAGATGTGTTATTTGTAGGGACTGGCTTTGGAAGGAATTGTGGAAAGTTGACCCAGAGCTTTGGGAACCTGTGCCCTTAGCCACCGAATGAAAGTTTTTGATGGAAAGAACAATTTTTTTCTTCTGAAGCTGGAAACTCAGTGCAAACGGGAGATGTGTGAAGCTCAGAGCATAGCTCTGGCCTTTTCACTGTTCCTGCAGTGGCAGATTCAGTCCCTACTGTGGATTTTGGGATAAGACTGACTACACTTCATATTTTAGAGATATCTCAAGACCACTGAGACTGAAAAATCCCGATTCAATACACAGAAACCTGTTCTGACTCTCCTGTGACCAAAAGCTGCTTAACAGAGAATGATTTACCTGAGGGAACGGCTGGAGCTGTGTCAGGGGGGTTTAGGTTGGATATCAGGGAAAGGTTCTTCCCCCAGAGGGTGCTGGGCACTGCCCAGGCTCCCCAGGGAACGGGCACGGCCCCGAGGCTGCCAGAGCTCCAGGAGTGTTTGGACACAGCTCCCAGGGATGCACAGGGTGGGATTGTTGGGATGTCCTGGGCAGGGCCAGGGGCTGGACTGGATGGTCCTTGTGGGTCCCTTCCAGCTCAGGATATTCCATGGTTCTGTGATATAACCTCCACTGAGGAGGAAGCCACATTCTGCTGCATGTTCCCCAAAGGAAGCTGCGTGTGGAGCACTCAGCTATGCCAGGACAGGCAGCCTGGCCACCCAGTCACAACCTCACAAAAACATTTCAGAGAAGTGCCACAGGGAACCTCCTCTTCCATTCCTGTGGATTTCGTGGCAGCATTTACCAAGAGGGGGGAAAAAAAGATCACCTTGGATTGCTTCCAAGAAAATGACACACTCAGTCACACTCAGCTGCTCTTTGTCACCCCAGCAGGCGTGGGTCAATGCAAACCTCGTGGAGTTCAGCAAAGCCAGGGGCAAAACCTTACACCTGGCTTGGGGCAATCCCAGGCACACCTGGGTGGAGAAGGGACGAAGAGCAGCCCTGGGAGAAGAACGACCCGCAGAGCCGCCTCCAGCTCTGGGGTCCGCAGCAAGGGAAGGACATGGAGCTGCTGGAGAGAGTTCAGAGGAGGCACCAAGGTGATCAGAGGGATGGAGCAGCTCTGCTGGGAGGAAAGGCTGAGAGAATTGGGATTGTTCAGCCTGGAGGAGAGAAGGCTCCAGGGTGACCCAACTGTGGCCTTCCAGTGCCTGAAGGAGCCAACAGGAAAGATGGAGAGAGACTGTGGACAAGGGCCTGGAGTGACAGGACAAGGGGGAATGGCTTCCCACTGCCAGAGGGCAGGGATAGACGAGAGATTGGGAAGGAATTGTTCCCTGTGAGGGTGGGGAGGCCCTGGCACAGGGTGCCCAGAGAAGCTGTGGCTGCCCCTGGATCCCTGGCAGTGTCCAAGGCCAGGCTGGACAGGGCTTGGAGCAGCCTGGGATAGTGGAAGGTGTCCCTGCCCATGGCAGGGGATGGAACAAGATGGTCCCTTCGAACCCAAACCCTTCCGGGGTTCTATTCTAAACCAAACTAACAGAGGGAACAGCCCCTGTGGCGCTTTGCCAGCTATGTGTTTGTTATTTAACACTTGATTTCTCCTCCAGCACGGCCAAGGCAGAGCCCCAGCACACCCTGCCCAGCCCCAGCTGACACAGCCGGCCGTCCCGAGCCTGCAGCGGAGCTGGACAGGGACACTCGCCCGGGTGACCCATCCCAGTTTGCCAGGAGCCTGTGGGAGGGACGGGGGCTGTCCCTTCCCCCTACCGCCACTAACAAATGAACTCCAAGCCAACAACGCACTGAGGCAGAACTGCCAAGCGCACGGGAGCACTTACAAATATCCCAGTGACGCTGCCGCTTCCAAGAATAAACCCCCAACCAACCAACCTGGCAAAGCCCTGGTGAGACCCTCCGCGAGTGTCTGTACCGCCCCAGCACGGTGTATGTGAGAGGGGAGAGGCTGAAAACACGGGGGCTGGGGAGGGGTGGGATGGGGAACCGCAGCCAGGATGGGGGCTCACAGGTGCCCCCGAAACGGTGACCCCAGGGCCTGGGAGGGTGGGCACTTCCCACCCCTGACCTACAGCACGGGATCACAGGCTGGGTCAGGCTGGAAGGGCCAATGGCAGCTCATCTGGTGCCACCTCCTTGCTCCAGCAGGGTCAGCCCAGAGCACAGGGCACGGGACTGTTCGGATGGGTCTGGAACATCTCCAGTGAGGGACACTCCACACCCTCTCTGGGCAATGTACTCCAGGTGTTTAAAGAAGTTCTTCCTCCTGTTCCGGTGGAACCTCCTGGGCATCAATCCCTGCCCGCTGCCCCTGGTCCTGGTGAGGGCTGGCACAGCCCCAGGCAGAGCCCTCAGTGCCACAGCCTGGCCGGGCCCACGGCCGGGCCCCGCGGCAGCAGCGCAGCCCCGCCGGCAGAGCCCGGCCCTCGAGCGCGGCTCCTCAGCCCCCGGGAGCCAGACCCCGGTCCCGTTCCCGTCCCCGGTCCCTCACCCGGGCCCGGTCCCTCACCTGCCCCGCCGTCCCTCACCCGGGCCCGGTCCCTCACCGGCCCCGCCGTCCCTCACCTGCCCCGCCGTCCCT
>VZTD01003362.1:236280-330734 GCA_013397725.1 Rhagologus leucostigma | reverse complement strand
AGCAGGAGGAGGGGAGGCGGCGGGGACGGGGATGGGGATGGGGAAGGGGAACGGGAATGGGAACAGGAACGGGGAGCAGGGAACAGGAATGGGAACGGGAACGGCGATGGGAACGGGAACGGCAATGGGAACCGGGATGGATGGGAACCGGGATGGATGGGAACAGGCAAGAATGGGACAGCCGGGATGTCCCGGGGTNGGAACGGGAACAGCAATGGGAACAGCAATGGGAACAGCAATGGGAACGGGATGGGAATGGCAATGGGAACAGGAACAGGAATGGGAATGGCAATGGGAACAGGAATGGCGATGGCAACAGGAACAGGGATGGCAACGGGGACGGGGATGGGGATGTGGAATGGGAACGGGAATGGGAACAGGAACGGGGATCAGGGAACAGGAATGGGAACGGGAACGGCGATGGGAACGGGAACGGCAATGGGAACCGGGATGGATGGGAACCGGGATGGATGGGAACAGGCAAGAATGGGACAGCCGGGATGTCCCGGGGTGGATCCAGGGATGGATCCAGGGATGGGACAGTCGGGACGGATCCAGGGATGGGGCAGCTGTGATGATCCAGGGATGGGACAGTCGGGATGGATCCAGGGATGGGGCAGCTGGGATGTTCCAGGGATGGGACAGTCAGGATGGATCCAGGGATGGGGCAGCTGGAATGTTCCAGAGTGGACCCAGGGCTGGAACCAGGGCTGGGAATAGCTGGGATGTCCCGGGGTGGATACAGGGATGGGGACAACCAGGATGTCCCAGGGTGGATGGAACCAGGGCTGGGCACGGCTGTGATGTCCCGGTGTGGTCCCAGGGGACGTCCCCAGGCTCAGGGACAGCAGTGACCCGCTGTGGGCTCTGCACGAGGCCATGACACGGCCTCAGGCCCCGGCGTGGCACAGGAGCAGCCCCGGGACATTGGGAAGGTTGCGAGGGCTTCGTCCTGCGGGACACGAAGGAGTGGGGGGAGCAGGGGGTGGCTCTGGGGCCTCTCCCAAACTCCACCTGTGGGTGACTGTGGTACCCGGGATGTCCCAGTCCTCCCGCAGGAATTCCCATTCCTCCAACCCAACCCACCCAAAACAAAACCACAATGGTGTCACCCTGCTTAAATACCCAAATCTTTGGGGTTTAACCCTAACAGTTTAAACCCGAGGCGTTACAGCCCGTCCTGAGCAAAGGCAGCAGGATGGGAGCACAAGGCCGAGTTTAACCTCCCTGTGACATTATTCAGTGACCACTGAATGAAACCAGACAAATAAACCCCAAACTCATGAATTGTGATGAAAACACCTTTAAAAAAATTACACTTTACACACAAGATCACTCAGGGGCCTAAACCAACTCTTTTAGGGGAGTTTCTTTGTGCTGGGAAAGCTGCAGCTGGGAGGGAGGGGCAGTCCTCCTGATCCCCTCGGCTACAAATGATCCCTGAGTCAGTTTTCCTTCTGGGAACACCCCACATAACACCGACCTTTTCCATCTCTCCCCATTAATCCCTTTCTAAACCCACTCCTACTTAAGCAGCTGCTGCCCCCACTAACAGATGCCCATCGAAGGCAGCAAGAAACAAGCAATAAATGCCCACCATAAACTTGGGGTCTCCACCCTGTGGAGTGGGAGGATCAAGGCGAACCTGTGCGCTGAAAATAAATACAATAAGTAGGGAAATAGTTTCCTATCAGCTCACCCCAGCTCAGGATGTGTAGCAATGTTGCTGGGAAAACAGGCGAGTTGCAGATCAAAGCACACGGGGTATTTACACTTCAATAGGGCCCTGAACAAACAGATGGGTGGGTGACACCCGGCTCTGCTTGCTCCATAGGAAGGCTGAAAAGTTCCACATTTCCAGTGGGATAATAACTTCCACAGGTGGTTTTTAAGCCCTCGAGTTTGTGGGTTAGTTAAAGACAGGGTTTAGCTTCGTGAGGGTGCCCCACTGAGATCGTCCACAGAGAAGGAGGGCCTAAAATGAAGAGATTTGGTTAAAACCATGTGTGGATCCCAAATCCATGTGATCCCAGCCCTCTGCTCTCCATTTCTGTCTCTGGACAATGCTTTTCACACAGATTTATCCAAACTCTACAGCAAAACCCCAGACCTTTCCCCCAAATCCAAGGGCCTGCAACACCAAAGCAGGAGCAGCACAGATGATGACTACCACAGTGGGGAAAACCTTCTGCAGTGGAAGTATTTTGTGGAGGAGGTGGGAAAGGGATTGATTAATTAATTATGAGGGATGCCCTGGTTTTAAAAGTCAGGTGGGGAAAGCAGAGGTTGGGGTTGTCACTGTGGCATTTTGGAGTGGTTTCTTGTGCAGATGGCAAGTGGGGAGGCAGGTGAGATGTTCTTCCCCATCCTTAACAGGCTTGGATGGGGTTTTATTCCACTTGCAGCAGGAAAAGAAAGGTTAGAGGGAAGGAAAACCCTGGGACAGACAGCTCTGCCACCTTGGAGGGCAGCCGAGAGGTGACATCCCTTCCAGGGTCAGTTTTGGTGGCTCTCAGGAATTTCAGCAAAGGTTTCTCTTCTTGACTCCAGACCGGCCAGTAATTTCTTTACAATTCCCAACCCGAATTCCCTTCCCCAGGAGTGTGGTTAATCCCTGAGGGTGGGGCCCTGCATATCGCCCGATACGTGCGTTTGTGTCTGTGTTTGCTCTTGGCACCACGGTTTTGGGGGAAAACGGCAGCTTTTGTTCCTTATCTCCTCTGGTTTTCTGCCTCCCCCGTGTCTCTATATGGTGTTTGGGTTGTGGTAATTAAATAAACTGTATTCCCAAAGCATTCCAAGTCGGGTTTCCATGGCTTTTCCAACCTTTGCTGCTGGTGGTTTAATTTCACAGAGCCCTTGCCCCCTGGGCAGACAGGAAAACCTGAGGGCAGGACAGGAAAACTGCAGAGCCAGGAATTGCAATCCTGGTGTTTGCTGCTCTCCCTTGCAATTCGGCAAGGCCGGATTTGGATGCAGCCATGGATTTGGGAGGGCAGTTGGAAGGAAGGAGCCGAGAGAAACCATCTTTGAGGCCTCGGGGGGTGAGTTGGCAAAACTGAGGACCCACCCGAGACAACACTGAGCCCAAAGTGCTGCCTCTACACCTGGAACAAGGATTCAATGCCCTCTGAGGTGCCATCCTGTGTGTAAATCACTTTTATCCCATCTCTCCAGCCACCAAATCCCATGGATTTTAAAACCATGGCCAAGGCTTTGACTGGCCTCACGCAAGGACGGAGACGGCCTCATTCCCAGCGATGAGAGAGATGATGGAGGGAGTGTTGGTGCTCACTGCTGTGGGAAAACTCGTGTTTTTTCTGGAAGAGAAGGATGGGAATCTGCTCTCTGCTCGAGGCAAGCCCAACTCAGGACGACCCACACTGTCAGCACAGATAGAGGAGGGGGTGGGCCTCACAGAGATATAAACCCACCCCGCTGAGCCGGCGGCGTTGGAGCTGCAGGTCCGGGCCGGGTAAGGAGAGGGGATTTCACTGCCCTGGTGCTCAGCAGGCAGCTCAGGGCATGGGAGGAGGGCTGCAGGTCCTGAGCTGCTCCACCAGCCCCGGGCAGGACAAGGCACCACATCCCAAAACTGGGACAAAGAACCGTCGGGATTCACTCGGTGCTGCCTTACAACGCTGTGTATCCACAGTGACACGAATGTCACCTGAGGCACTGCCCGGGTGCGCCCGGCTGGGTCCATGTCCCTGGTATGGGCACTGGAGGAGCTTCTGTCCTGCCCCCGGTTCATCGCCCATCCTTGTTCCCTCTCCAGGGCAGCCCCAGGATGAGGAATCTCCTCCTTGCTGTGCTCCTGGCTTGTGGTAAGTGCCCTGCTGTCCCTGGGCCAGGCTGGGATCCAGGTATAAACCCCAAGTTTTGTGCACAATTTAGGTTTTTTTAAATCTGTCAGTTTCTCTCTGGTGCTTCGTGTAGAACTGCTGCAGTTCTGGAGGGCTTTGTGATGGGGAGGCTTTGGGATGCTGAGATCCCTATTTATTTTGGGGGGCCCTGGAGCCTTGTTGTCACCTTTCCGCCTGTGCCAAGCCCATGGCTGATCCTGGTGATGGGGGATTGCAGTTTGCAGCACGGCAGAGCCAGTCCAGAGGACAAAATATCTTGTGCCAGACCAAATCCAGAGGCTGTACAAGCCAGACTAAAAGCCATCCTCCCTGTGATGGTTGGGAGGCCCTGGCACAGGTGCCCAGAGAAGCTGTGGCTGCCCCTGGATCCCTGGAAGTGTCCAAGGCCAGGCTGGATGGGGCTTGGAGCACCCTGGGATAGTGGAAGGTGTCCCTGCTCATGGCAAGGGGTGAAACAAGGCAGGCTTTGAGGTTCCTTCCAGCCCAAACCATTCCATGATTCTATGATTCCATAATTCTGGAGGAGGGGATAAAGCTTCTCGTGGTTCAGATCCTGAAAGTGCACGTTTCCAGCAATGCCAGACCAGTTTAATGCCCCTGCTGGTGCGAGGTGCAGGGAATGCCACCGGGCTCTGCTCCGGCACGAGCCCATCCCGTGCCCCCGCAGGGCTGCTCCCGGCCGGCACCAGCGTCCTGGAGCTGGAGCGGATGATCAGGGTGGCCACGGGGAGGAGCGCCCTGCTGTCCTACAGCTGGTACGGGTGTTTCTGCGGCATCGGGGGCACCGGGACGCCCGTGGATCCCACTGACCGGTGAGTACCCCGAACAGCGTCACCGCTGCCAGCCCAGGGTCCCTAAAAGCCCCTCACTGGCAGCCTCCCAGCACTGGGTGGGGTTTGCACCGCTCCCCAGCCAAGTCCCGCTGCTGCCCTGCCGCCTCCTCCTCCTGGTCGCCTTAAGTTTGAGGCTGAACCTTCCTCTGCCCTCCAAGTGTGGCAGGGAGGGTTTGGGGGCCGCGGTTTGACGTGGGGTCCCCGCAGGTGCTGCCAAGCCCACGACTGCTGCTACAGGAGGCTGAGGGAGGGCAGGTGCAGCCCCCTGATCACCCCGTACAGCTTCTCCTCCACCGACGGGCACGTCACCTGCAGTGAGTACTGAGCGGAGACACCCCATCCCCGGGGCACGGCACACAGGAGAGCATCCCCTTCGTGACTCCAGCCCCATTCCCCGGGGCAGGGCACGCAGGAGAGCATCCCCTGCGTGACTCCAGCCCCATTCCCGGCCGGCTGGGATAATCAAATGGGCATTGAGGATGCGGGCAGGTTGGGGAGGGCAAGCACCGGGACACGCTGCTCTTTCCCCTTCCCCCCGGTGGCTCCGGCCGGGAAAGGCACCGCAGGGCTCCGTGTTCCCCCCGCAGGTAACGAGCAGAGCTGGTGCGAGAGGGAGACCTGCCTGTGTGACACCGCGGTGGCCTCGTGCTTCGCGAGCACCCTGCATTCCTACAACAATTCCTACCGCTTCTACTTCAAGCTCAAATGCCAAGGAAGCAAGCTGCAGTGCTGAGGAGGGCGAATCTGCACACAGAGTTCCAGATTTTGGCTGGTTTTCCCCAGAAACAAAGCCTGGGTTGGGGGCTGAGAAAAGGCAGAGCCCCCGAGGCTCCCTGCGAGGTTCTGCTCAGGGCGAGAAGGGCACACACACCATGGATGGAGACCCACCAGTTCCTGAAAAGACATGCCGGCTTCCTCTTTTTTGTCCCTCCTCTCTTAAGTTCATTTCCCAGCAAAGATAATAAAGTCATACAATAAAAAGGATGCAAACTGGTTCTCCGTGGTGTTTTTCCGTAAGGGCTGCTGAGATTGAGGCACTGCAATGGTGGCTGCTGAGTTTGGGGAGCACTTCTGCATCCCACACCTCAGCGGCACCATCTGCCTGACACCCCAGTATTTCCATGGTCCCCACAGGGCTGTGATTCACAGATCCACCCCGAAGTGGAGCACTAAGTTCGGGGAACAGGTTTCCCAGAGAAGCTGTGGCTGCCCCTGGATCCCTGCAAGTGTCCAAGGCCAGGCTGGACGGGGCTTGGAGCACCCTGGGATAGTGGAAGGTGTCCCTGCCCATGGCAGGGGCTGGCACTGGGTGAGCTCTGAGGTCCCTCCCAATCCAAATCAATCTGGGATTCTGGGATTCTATGAATTGCTAATTCCTAGCTCAGAAGGCACATCCAAACAGCTTTGTGAGGAACACTAACAAAACAGAACAGTCCCGGGAATACAATAAGATATGTCAACTCAAGTCAGTTTTTAAATTGTGTATTATTTTTGTGTTCCTCTTGTCCAGAGTCAGGATGACCTGAAGCACAGCACAGGGAGAAGCTCGCAGGAGTGTCCCCAGTATCCTCTGGGATGTTTGGCTTCTGGCACGTGAGGATCTTACTCGGAACGACACAACTGCTCTTTTATATCTATTTCCTGCTATAAACAATTCCATACAAAGCATTTCATAGAAACACATTTTCTTACGCAAACACGCTAAAAGCGGGAAAACATCACGAGTATAAAAATTAATTGCAAATGATTAATGAGGCAGTAATTAGCCTGAGGAACATTAACGGGCAATTCAGATAAGCACAAGGCATATGCCAGCCAGGGAGCATCACTCGTGACACCAGGGACAAAGCAGAGCCAGAATCGGGGCTTGGCTGAAAACTTTGTCAGTGGAGGACAACAAAAAACTATTTTTCCAGCATATAAGACAAAAGACACAGACAAATCACCCTCCTTCCTTCCAAACGTCGCTCCCAAATCAAAGCAGTCTGGGATTCCATGACTCTTGGACATAAGGGTTAAAGAATAATCCACAGAGGAAGGAAGATTTCAAAGCCTTGATCACTTAAATTAGGCAAATGCTAATTTAGGAGGGCAGTTGATGACTGAATGGTGTCTGCTGAAGGGCCTAATGAGGGGGCGGAAAAACCACAAGGAGAGAAATAAAGGGAAGCTGCACTTTCTCACCTCAGAACATTAATTTTGCTTCTGTTTTCTCATGGTGAGCGAGGGTGTAATCATCCAGTGTCCGCCCAGTCTCGTGTCTCAGGAACTGCACATTTAGAGAAGCTTTCAGTGTTGCCCATAGACTTTTCCCAGACAACTGATAACTCTCCCTGAACCGCCTTACACCCCCTTGAAAGCCCCAAACCTGCTGCGTCCATGCCCAGCCTGAACCAGGGCTGTTCTTTCCCCCTCGATGCAGCTCCTTGGTGCTGGGAAGGGCAGAGGAGAAGGCCCTTGGGCACCTCTGACCCAGGCAGAGGGTGTTTGCTTCCTCCTAGGGCTGGAAGTGATGCTGCTTTTCCACCTCATCCCACCCAGCACCCACCCCGTGCGTGGGGTACAGAGCCGGGGCGTTGGGGGATTTCTGACATTCCTCGGAAGGGGAAGGATGGCACCTTCTCCTTTGCAGGAAAGCCCAGTCAGCGAGATTTGGGTCAAAGGAGTTCCAGGCAGATGGGAGCAAACCATATAAAGCAAGCCCAGCTGGCTGCAGGGCACTGCAAGCCAGCAGAGCTTTCCCGAGGTAAGTGGGGATGGAGGATTGGATGGACGATTGCTTCTCGTGCTTCTCCTCCTTCAGCCAGAGCTGCAGTGCAAGCGGGGAGCAAGTGCCATGCTGGGGAAGCAGGATGGAAGGAGATGCTGCCTGAGACGCCAGTCCAGAAGAAGAGCAGCGGGTGCAGCCCTCGAGGGCTGATCATCACTCCAGTTTTTCTCCTTTTCCCCTGATTTTTGCTTTTTCCCACCCCTCCACCATCTGATTCCCATCACCTCCCCTCTCTGACGCTTTGTGCTGAAACAATGGGTGCATTCCTACCCCCCTCATCTCTCCTAGTCCTTGGAGAGAGGGAGCATCTCTGCTCCTGGATGAGGAGGGAAAGAAAGAAGAAGGTGGTTGGCATCACAGGGAATGGTTTGGTTTCCTCCTCCAGAGCTGCCGGAAGAATGAACTCTCTCCTCGGCCTCGCTGTGCTGTTTGCTTGGGGTAAGTGTCCTCTCTCAGTCCCAAGGCTCTCTGTGCAGTTACACCCATTGAAATTAGGACCAGGCTGGTGATTTCTTCCCCTTTCCCCACCACCAGCTCTCCCAGACACGCAACAACTCTCCTGCGCCAAGCTGGGAACAAATTTCCTCTCCATTGCATTATGATTTCTAGAACATCACCACCCTGGTGCCAGTTTTGGGGGCTGGAGGGATGGAGCTGCTGTTGGGGGGGCAGGGAATCAGCGTGATCTCCCTGATCTCCCCCCTCCAGGCTTGTCCCCAGCCCACGGGAGCCTCGTGCAGCTGCACCAGATGATCTCGGAGGCGACAGGGAAAAACGCTCTTCTGCATTACGGCTTCTATGGCTGCTACTGCGGCCTGGGGGGCAAGGGGCAGCCCAAGGATGCCACAGACAGGTGAGAATCCACTTTAAAACCCCCTGCCCGGACACGTTCTTGTATATTTTTAAATCTGTGGGGTGAGGGGGAGAAAATTCCATCCCCTAAAGCTTCAATCTCCTGTGCAGATGCTGCCAGCTGCACGACACTTGCTACCAAAACCTCCTGAACTACCACTGCAATGCCAAGACACGGCTCTATCACTACAACTGGCACCACGGCAGGCTCTCCTGCGGTGAGCAGGGCCCTGGAAAAGGGGGTGTCACCCCCCCAAAGCCAGGGCTGACTCTGGGCTCCCCTCGTCCCGCAGGAAGGGGCTCCCGGTGCTCCTACTTGTCCTGTGAGTGCGACCGCAGCCTGGCGCTGTGCCTGAGGAGAAACGTCAGGAGCTACAGGAAACTCTACCAGTTCTACCCCAACAAGCTGTGCTGGTGATGGGAGCTGGGATGCGGGGCCGGAGCATGCGCGGGTCGGCGCCGGGATCGCCCTTCATCCCTGCCTGTGCTGACCGCACCAGAGCTGCTGTAAATTAAATCAGGGCGGAAATAAACAACGTTCTTGTTCAACGTCCCCCGTACTCTGAGAGCTGCTGCTGGGCAGGGAGAGAATTCCCCGTGAATGATCAACATCTTCCCAAAAGTTTCCAAGAACTCGGTCTCGGCCCCTGCGTCACTCGAGGCTGCAGCCCACGGGGAGAGGGGGCTGGCCGGGGGGGGAAGGGGCGTAGCATTCCGTGGGTTTGGGACAGACGAGGCATTTTGGAGCTTCCAGTCGGAGCTCGCGGGCTGGACACGGAGGGCCGGCTCTCCCCGGGAGGACAGACTGAGAGCGAGGAAGATCCCCGGTGAGCAACTCCCCCCCTCACCCCGCTGCCGTGCAAAGAAAAGTCCGAGGGGATGTCGGGAGGGGGCAGCGGGAACGGCCCGAGCCTGCAGGAAAAGTGTAATCGCTTCCCAGCGAAAACGCAGCTGGGAGGCTGCACCGCGCGGGGAGAGGGGCACGGCGTGCCAAAAGCGGTGGGACAAGAGGTGGGAAATGCGGGAGAGGTGGGACGGGAGGTGGGGGATGCTCAGGTGGTGGAGCAGCTTCAGAAACCACCTGCTCTCGGCCAAGAGGCAGCAGCACAGATGTGAGGAGGCACAGTTGCTTTCCTCCCTCCCAGTTTTGGGGGTTGATCCGATTTCAGAGGAAGCTTCTCACGGCAGCTCTTCTAAACCTGGCCACACTGCCCGGCTGAGCCTGTCCCCCGTTTCTCCTCCCAGGCCCAGGTGAGAGGAAGATGAAGGTCCTGCTGGCACTGACGATACTGTTTGCCTGCAGTAAGTGCATCCCCGACGCACAGACGGGAGCCAGGCCCTTCCCCAAACTCCAGTGCACTCCTCAGGGAGACTCCCAGCAAACCCTCCTTCCCTCCCCGGTTCCCCAGGCCTCATTTCTGCACACAACTTACCAAAAAATCACATTTTCCGGTCACTCTAGGTGTGTTCACAGCTCGCGGGAAGCACCCACGCATGTTCACACCGGGACTCGAGGGAAGCACCGTAGGAAACCTGACTGCCCATGGATGCTACTCGGGATGGGGCACATCGAGGACTTCAGTGGACCGGTACAGGCAACGCTGCCCCGGAGCGCTAACGCTGGTCCCGGGATAACCCCGGGGCTCTGCACAACCCCAGCAGCCCCCCTTGAAGCTTTGCAAAACGCAGACCAGGTGCTTGGCAGCAGCAGGAAGGGATCAGGTTTTCGGGAAATAGGGAAAGTGAGGCAGTGTTCACCCCTAATTCCATCTCGGAGTCAGTAGGGTGGTGCCAGCGACAACCGCCTGGTCCGTGGGATGGCACCAGCGGAGAGGGACGGTCCCGAAGCCAGGACGCTGGGCAGGGATTGCACGGGGAAGCAGAGGCTTGGCCTGGGAACGGGCTGGAAAGAGCAGCTTCGGAGCGATCCAGAGCAGGAGGATGCAGAGCTGGCGGCTCGCAGAGCCTGTGTCAGGTGGGGCAGAAGCAGCCGGTGCCACATTCCCGACGAGTCCAGGCTCTCCTCCTCCCGCAGGTGCTGCCTGCTCCGAGCCTGCTGCTATGCCAAGCTGGCGGCGCGGCGGTGCCGCGTGGGACCCGTGCAGCCGCCCTCCGCGGCCCTGGCAGGGCTGCCCACCTGCAGTGAGTGCTCCCCCCACGGCTCGGGACGCCCCTTTCCAGACCATCCCCTCTTTCGCGGCGCCCTTGCCCGGGCCCGCCCCCGGGCTGCTCGGGGAAGGTCTCAGGTCGCTGTCGGTCCCCGCAGGGTCGGGGACGCGGTGCCAGCGCGGCGCCTGCAGGTGCGAGCGGGCGGCGCGGCTGTGCCGGGCTCAGCTCCGCCGGGCTCAGCTCCGCCGGGCTCAGCTCCGCCGGGCTCAGCTCCGCAGCCGCGCCAAGTGCCGGGGCCGGGCCGGGAGCTGCTGAAGCAAAAACTCCCTTCGAAAAACCACCTCCGGCCTGAGCCGCGAAGGGACGGCGCCGGCAGCGCCTCCCAGCCCCGGCGAGTCTCCTCCTCGGAGCTTTTTGGCTTCGAGGCGAGGACAACAACCCTCCGGTGAAGTCGCGTCACGGGACCCGAGGAGGGGGAGCAGCGCTGACGCGATGTTCCAGCATAGCAAAACAAGGGAGGGGTGGGCACCTGCCCCTCGTCCCGGTGAGGGGCGGGATGGGAAGCGTCTCCCCTCGGCAGCCTGTCCGCTCCCTCCGCTTCCTGCTTCACAGCAAATTCCCTCCTGTCGCTCCAAAATAAAACCAGAGAGCCCAAAGCGCCGGTTCCCAGCGTGCCGTGACTCAGCTGAGCCCAGCGACCACCCCTCACCTGTCAGACGGATTTCCTGTTGAAGGACCCAGCAAAAATGACACCTGAGAGATGACACAACTCACCCCTGAACTGTCCCAACTTAGCTCTACACCTTCAGGCTCTGAAAATTTCCAGTTTTTTCTGAGAGATGGAGAAGTGGAGGCTGGTGGAAGGGTTGGGGGAAGGCACGATGGCGTGGGAGGGCCGAGCTTGGACTTCCATGATCCTTGTGGGTCCCTTCCAGCTCGGGATGTTCTGCGATCCCCTTAATCTCTGCTGTGACAGGGTGGCCGGGAGCTTGCCTCACACCCGGTGCTGAGCAAAACAGAGTTCTCACCAGAAAAGAATGTTTTGGCCCAACTCTGCAACAACCCGGAGCACATCCCTTAGGAAAAGGCCGTTCAGGCAGTGGCTGCTTCCCCCTGTTCAGCATCCCCAGGTTTTGTGCCCTGGAGTGTTGACCCCAGCAGGTCTCAGTGCTCCAAACCCCCTTAGAGGGGCTCAGCAATGAAATAAAGCTACAGAAACAGCAACAAAACACTATTCCCCCAGGGGCTGATGCCCAGCTGGAATTCCCACCCTGGATTGCCCCATAGCTGAAATCAAGGGCACCAGGAAACAGCCCTTAAATCAGCAATCTTCTGCCAGCTGTCACCCAGGAATCAGGCCCTACCATCCTCCTCCTCCTCCAGCCGTGTGGGATCCTGGGGAAGATGAGGAAGGAGCCCTTTGCCCAGCAGCTGATGTTTGCAGGGCATAAATCAAGGATCAAATCCTTACCGAGGGGATATCCCAGACAGATTGCAGGCTGGGGTTAACTGAATCACACTCTCCCTTTGTAAATTCTGGGTAAATTTTAACCACCCATGAATTTTCCCGCTTGGACATCCGGCTGTACAAATCCATTCATACAGAGCTCCGAGTGCTGATGTTTTGGCTCAGATAACGCACCCCCTCGGAGCACTGCAATAAACTGGGCTGCAAAGTTGTGGTTTTCATACTACAAAACAAAATCCACATCTCCCCAGGAGGCATTTGGCTTGGGGGGGCTTATTTCCCATTTGGAGAAGGGATCCTGCAAAGCTGCCACAGGTAGAGGGGCTGGGGTGGAGAGGCTTTCACTGGAGCTCAGCCAGTTTGGTGCACAAGAATATCCCTTATTCCCCTGAGATAAAACTGGTTGGGGACTCGGAAAATCCTGAATTATGGCAAATCCTGGTTTAGCCAATTAACTTAACACCACCCCAGGGGACTACTTAAATTAGCCCAGAGAGCTGATGAGGCAAAGGGCCCATGCCAGAGGGGGGAAGAGATTTTGCTGAGCCGAGTTCCCTTTTCTCAGCATCTCTCTGATTCCCACACAAGTCGCATCTTTGTTCCTTGCCTCAGTTTCCCTACCAGCCCCGGCGGGGATTTCCTCCTCTGCCTCAGTGCCTGCCCATCCTGGGGTTCCCCAAAAAGCGGCACAGAGCACCTGCAATCTCTGCCAGAAGAAATCTGCTAAATCATTGTTCAGTACCACCAATTTGAGATTCTCCCCGAGCAAACGACACAAGCAGCCCCTCTTTTCCCCGCCTTCCATCATACACCACTCGGCATTTTTTCTTCCCTGCCACTTGCCTTATTTTGCTTCTAAATAAAGGTGAACCACACACCTCATGCCGTGAGGTATTTGAGAGCAAAACACAGTGCCCAGCACATATGGGGAGAGGGATGGAGCATGCCCACGTGCAGGGGGCATCTGGGCACTGAGAAAGAGCTGAGCAGAGGCCATGTATGGTGGTTTTTTTGATAGCGGGGTTTTCTCCAGCCACAGCCATTCCAGAGACCACGGGATCTTCCTCCACTCCCCAAGCTGCATCTCACCCACCCTGGTAGGTTGGGAGCGGAGGATGCTTTGCACTGGCTGCATTCTCTCCCTGCCCAGGTAAGTCAGGATGGAAACAGCAAGACACAGAACAGTGTTTTCTAGCCAAGACATCAAAAAACTGTCATCCAGGAAGAAAGTGAATCATGGAATCACAGACTCCTCAGACAATCTCATTCCACCCCCTGCCATGGGCAGGGACACCTTGCACTAAGTGGTGTCTGTTCTCCCTCAAGTTCTCCTGTTTTGCTCAGGGAAGCACTGGGAATGCTGAGACACCCAGAGCCGTGCACAGACTCGACCCCAGGCTGCCCCACACATGCAACACCTCCCTGGCAAGAGCTCCACCACCTCAGGCATCCCACAGCCGGGGCCTCCAGCAATGCCAGCAGACCTGCACAGCAGCAGGACCGGTGTGGGGAAGATCGTCAATATTTGCCCACTTTGGGCTCTCCAGGGGAGGGGCCCCACTGAGGGTGCACAGCCATAAAAGGTGTGACCGGCGGCACCTCGGGCTCACCAAACCCCGGGACTGCCACCGCCGGAATGAAGCTCCTCTCGCTGCTCCTCTTCTGTGAGTATCCCCTGCCAGCTCCCAGGTCCTGTCCATAGACGGATGGGGAGGGTGAAATGCTCCTTTCTGCTGTGGAATGGTGGGATGGGAGGTTCCTTTTCCCGGTGCTCCTAACCCCCCATCTCCAGTCCTAGGACTGGCCGTCGCCAGCTGCAACTTGGCCCAGTTTGCGTTGATGATTAAGCAAAAGACTGGGAAATCACCACTGGCCTACAACGGATACGGCTGCTACTGCGGCTGGGGGGGCTCCAAACAGCCCCTGGACGCCACCGACAGGTAAGCTGGGACCTGGTGAAGGGGGAGCAGGTGCCTTCAGCCCTCCTCACCTCCCCGGGTACAGCGAGGGGAATCTTGTTCCTGCTCCTGGGGGTGGAAACAGCAGTGAGAAAATTGTTGCTTGTCCAGAAAGCCTCTTTAGAAGCAGTTTAGCAGCGGCAGCCAACAGCAAAGATGCACATTGTTGATGCTCTGTTGCATTGTCCCAACTGTCCCCTGCCCTGACCTCGGCTCTTGTGCCCCCAGGTGCTGCCATGCCCACGACTGCTGCTACAAGAAATTGGTTTCCTCCCACTGCCACCCCAAAACGGCCACCTACAAATACACCTTCCGAGGAAACCAAATAACCTGTGGTAAGAGCAGGGCGGGGACAGAGCTCTGAGCAGGGAGGCACACCCACCCATGCTCTCAGGGAGCTTGGCTTCCAAGATCCCCTTTAGACCATCCTGGCCTGGACACCACACGCAGTGAGGTGGGTGGAAATACAGGAAAAGTGCCAGGAATAAGGAAAATAAATATTTGCTAGATTATGGTGAAGTTTAGAGCTTGGAGACTTCCCTGAGGAGGGGCCTTGTCCTTCCTGAGAGGCCAAATATGGAGGGTTTGAGGTGACCCTCCCATCCTGGATGGGGACTGGGCACAGCTGCCCTGATTCCCCCAGAGCAAACTCACTGTTCCATGGACCAAAGCAAAGCACATCCCTGTGATCCAGGAAAATATCCACAGATACATCAGAGAGAAGATGAATTAAATGTTCTCTCCGGGGCCAGGTATCTCCACATCCCACAGGTGATACCCCAAACTCAACACTGGGGCTATGCACGCTGTGGGAACGGTCCAAAAAACTCCCCCTGACCCTCACACGCTTCGCGTGCCTCCATCCCCCCAATTTTCTTCCAGGAGCCGGGAATTCGTGCCAAAAAAGGACTTGTGCATGCGACAAGAAGGCAGTCGAGTGCTTCCAGAGGGCAGCCGGGACCTACCGTAAATCCTACGACAATTACCCCAAATCCAAGTGCAAGGGCCGAGCACCCTCCTGCTGAACACACCTGCCAGGCTGGGGCTCCAAACGTGCCAGAAACCATCAGAACTGGGGGGGTTCTGCCTTCCCTGTGGGCAGGCAGGACATGGCGCAGCCCTGAGGCACCGAAAAGGTGCCCAACACCTTTCCCCAGAGCCTTAGCACAGGGAAAACCTGCTCCCTGTGGTTAAATAACTCATAAAAATGAGGTAGACCCTGCAAATAAAGATATATTTCAAAAAGAAATTTGTAAATTGTGACCAGTGTTGTGTTTTGGGAATCAGTGGTGGAAGGGGTAGGTAACAGCATGGAGGTTAAGGGCTGATTTTTTGAAAAAAAAAAAAATCCCTTCCTGCACACGGTTTTTCTTAAAAAATGACCAGAAGTGACATTTTAGCAGCCAACCACTAAGTCTTAAGAGCTCCAGAGAAAAAAAATGACCACAGAAACAGCAAGTGGCTGCTGCACCCCAACCCCAAAGCAGGCTCCAAGCCCAGCTTCCCTCCAGGAGCTCAGCCTCAATCCAGCCCCATCCCACTCCTAAGGGCTGTTTAAGCAATTAATTCTCACTGAAGGCATGGGGGAGTCCAGTGGAGGAGTCTCAGAGGTTTGGGTGGCTCTTTCTTGCAGACAGACGTCTCCTCAGGCTGCAGCTCCCTGCAGCCACCTCTCCCACACCACAGCTGCACATGATCCCAAATCAGCCCTAATTACCACTAACAAGCCAGGGCTGGCTGTACCACAGCCCTGGGCCTCGATGGAGGCACCTCCAGCTGTAATGCTGCCTCTGGAGATGTGTTCTGCCTAAAATAAAGGAGTTTTAAGGGTAATTTCTTTGAGTTCCACCTCAGTGCTGAGGGCTCCTGCCTGACTCTCTTAAGTGTTTCATCACAAGCAACACCCCTACCTCACGTTTCTACAGTAAATGTGGTATTTTTGTAAGTCCAAACCACTCATTTCTCATTTTCTACAGCCACTAAAGGATTCTGAGAGAGCTGAGACAGGGCCAGTGCTGCCCTCTAAGGTTGGTGCCTGCACCCAGGAAGCTCCAAGGAACCACCCCACAGCTCAACATCAGCACAAACCATCTTCCTTTTGTCCAACACTGAATTATGGATCGTTCTTCACGCCTGATTTCCCTCCCTGTCTGCAGTTCCCAAAGCTCTGCGGCCATGGAGACCATGGGTGACGTGGCAAAGCTGTGAGATAAACCAGAAGGCAGCTCCTGAGTAGGAACAAGGAACAGGAGACACGGAGCAGCACGGGCAGAAAACCCTTCCCATACACAGACGTGCTTATGGAGGTCAGCCAGAACCTGCTTAAGTGCTTGAAACTTTCAGTTCAACTGAACTCCTGACCTGCAGGGGCAGGATTTGGGAAGATAAGTCCAGGAAGATGATGGTGGGAGATAGGATTTAGGGAAAGTGGTTTTCTACACCCTCCTGCTGCGTCTTCGCCCTTGAGAGGCTCACAGTGACCCTGCTGCAGCAACAGCCAAAACACCCTCAAATTTGTCAGCGAGCAGCTAATAACAAACAGTCATCCTCCTCAAGTCCCAAGGGAATATCCAGTGCTTATTGTCCATCCTCAGCCCGTCGATTACGGAGCACTCAGCTCCACCAAGGAGTAAACACACACTATGAATCATGGTGTTGTTCTGCTCTTGTTTCTCATCTCCCTTCCTCCTCCCAGGAAAATCCATGACCTGTTTACAAAGCAAATTCACTGCGTAAAGCGAATTCTGTCAGAAATAGGGAACAAAGATTCCCTAGGAAAAAAACTACACATTGGGAAGGTGGAAATTTCAACAGGAAAAACCTGAAGCAGACAAAATCAGTTTTAACATCTTTGGATACAGAATGACCGTGCAGGCACAAAGCTTTCCTGGCAAGATAAAGGGAATTTGACTGGTTTGTCAAGATTTACGAGCCCAGCACATCAACAGTTTATTTTAATCCTATTACACTTGGAAATTAAAGCATTTTCAGCCCCAGATTTGGCTCTAGGTATCAGAGGCCACAAGCTGCCGGCCAGTCTCTCTCTCTGCTGTTTGTGCTGCTGTTGCAGACCCCCCCTTTCATCCTGAACATGATGGGGTGAGGTTTGAGTTCCCTCCTGAGCCTCCAGGACAACTCCCTTCACAGCTCTCAAGCTCCAGGCAACAATGAATCTCTTATCAGCTCTGGCTCCAGAGGACAAAAACCCAATTCATTAAGATCAAACCTCTTATTCACAGTGCACAACTGCAAATTCTTATCTTTTCAAACCTGCAGAACACACCTGCCTTTCAGGACAGGGCAGGACACAGGTGACACATTCACCCGCACTGCCTTGCCAAACACCTGCTGTCACAACTCGTCACCCTCTGAAGGAAGTTGCACTTTCTCCCCTCTAAGCTGTGACTCACCTCTCTTTCCACCACTGTAAAAATGACTGTCTTGGAGAAAAAGGAATTTCTACACCACCAGTTCTTCCATGAGAGCTCCTTTCTTTTTATTCTTCAAGTAACAGCAGCAGAGCACACCAAGTACCAGCTCAGTTCTTGGCAATTCAGTAAAAATTCCCATTTATATTTCCATGCTGATTTATGAACTTCAAATCACAGACAGAAATTTTTCAAATGCAACACTCCTTACTTTTAAAAGATCCCTTTCACCTCTGCCCTGGCTGATGAGGTGTCTCCTGTGTATAAGTGCACATGTGCTTTCTTCAAGCTTAGTGCTTGTTACAAGCCCAAAAACCTGAGTGGAGCTGAAACACTGGGAGCCATAGATCAAAGGCTGAGTCCCACAGTCCTTTCACCTCGATCCAAATTCTCAGTCCTACAGTGGAAAACATCCCAGGAGTCAAGCTGTACATCCTACTTGGTGACCTCACCAAAATGGCATTTAAGATGAAAAAAAATCCTACCCTGGAAAAAAGCTTGATTTATGAGGTGAAATAGGCAGACTTCCCAGGGATCACTGCTGCGTGGAAGCTTGTTCCCACGACTCCTGGTCCTTTGGCTATACTAATTTCATTTGGACATTAACACCTATCAAGCTCTTGGCTTGGACTAAAGCCCTGGAGTAGCCCAAAAACTCTGGAATAGGGCAAAGGGGACAAGATTCCAGGTGTCTGAGTACCAACACTCACCAAAAATCTCATGCCTGTTCCTGTCACATTTTACCAGATGGGTGAATCAGCTCTGCAGTCTCATGAGTCCACTGGAATTACTGTCCTGGGTTTTTTCCCCCCTGCAGATCTCAGCTTAAAGGAGCTGACCCCAAACCTCATGGGTGCAGCAATCCCAATCTCCCTCCACGTATTAATCACTTCTAAACCAGCCCAGTGCAAAGCCAGCAATTCTAGTGAGATAAAAACTTGTCACTGCATTCCTGCATGGCAAAGGAAGGAGGAATGTCATGTTTGAGACAGTGCTGGCTGACACGCTTTGCTTTGGAAAGCGTTCTGGGACTCTGTTCCCTTACTTTATTTGAATTTAAATAGAAAAAGACCCACCAGGGATATTCCTGAGTTGAGATTTGTTAAGCTTTCCCTGACAGCAAGGTAAAATAAAGCTCCTCCAAGCATAACCAAATAAAATAAAAAAAAAACCCAACAAAAAAAACCAGGCACATCAAGAGATGTCAAAACAAATCTGACACCGTTGTGTGAAGAAAAGGTTCTCACCTTCACCTGATTCCAAGATTATAAACCCAAGTCTCTACCTCCTGTTAAGTTCAAACAACTCTTCTCACCACAGGCTGATGCAGAATCAATGAGCAATTGTCCTCACCACAAGCAAAGGAAGAGGAAGTTCTCTCGTGCTTGGAAATCCCAGCAGAGGAGGATTTTAAGACAAGAATGTGTGCCTGGAAATTCTCCCAGGGGGAATTTTGTCTTCATCAGTTTTATTTGCTTTTCTCAGCAGAGCACTGAGTCATATGTTTAGGGCTGCCATGGCCTTCACCAGGGTGACGTGGTTGGCTGGGTCTGTCTCTGTCCTGTTGTCTGCACTGTCCCTCTTGGTGGCCAGGACCTTCTGCCGGTGCCTCTCCTCCTGCCGCTTCTTCTTCTCCAGCCGCTGCTGCTCCTTCCTTTGTTTCTTGGCTACCTGAAAGGGAAGGATGGAAACACAAAGTTCAAGCCACACGTGTTCTGCTCAGCTGGGGAAAAGTAATAAAGGAGACAAGCAGATACCAAGGCAGCTGCCAGAGGACATCCCTAACTATTTATCAGGGCTTTATTCCAAGCTGTTTTGGGAAGAGTGCCACCTGTCACCAGGAAATGTTTGTGGCAGAGAAGTCACAGTGACAAAATGCAGTGAGCAGAAGCTGGTTTTAACAGAAAGGGGAAGAGAGTTGCTGAGAAAGCAATGCTAAGGCATCTCCCAATCACTGAAGGGTGCTCACGTTGCTGCCAACCCCCTCACACACCTTTGGGTTTCTGCTGGCTCGGTTCTCTTCCCTGGATCCAGCTTGTCCCTTGCCGTTTTCTGTTTCACCTTGATGCAAGTTCTGATTTCCAAAGATTCTCGAACCACTTGCGTTCTCCTCCCACAGTGTCCTGCTGCAGGATTTCTGCTCCCTGCCCGGGGGCTCCTGCTGCTCCTCAGCACCTACCAACAGCAGAGGTTTTCCTCAGACACGCTCTACCCAGGAGCTGCCGCGCTGTCAGCCAGTTCCTTCTCCCAGAAGTCCTGGGGATTTTTGGAAGCTGGATTGAAGCTGCCCTCACTACCGACCTTCCTGAGCACTGAGGTGGTGGAAGGCTGAGGTGGCAGCACCCAAACCCCTCCTGTCCTGCTGCTGTCCCCAACACCAATATCACGGTCACCCGAAGCCCCAGGTGACAAACTGTGCACTCACCTATTCCTTCCCCTTCCTTCGCTTGCAAGATGGCAAATATTGCAGATTCCACGTCGTAGTTCTCCACTTCCAGAACGTGCCTCACCAAATCAATGTCCTGTCCACAAGAGAGGAAGGAGAACACTGAGGAAGTTCAAATCTCTGACTTACATTCACTTAACAACACCTGCACCACTGAGAGGGGGCTGCTGCTTTTATGATCATTCAATTGGTCTGTGCTTCATTTCTGAAAAGGTGAGGGGGAAAACCTTAAATTCCTGAAGATACCAGGAAAAAGGAATACGCTGTTTCAGCACTAGTTTCCCTCTTGGCCCTTTCTGTTCTAGGCACCTGCACAGTGCCAAGAGCCAAGAGTCACAGATGATCCCAGATAACTGGATATTCAGTACCTCCAAAGGATTTTGGAACTTACAGGATTTGTTTCCAAGTGAATTTCATGAGAGCTGCATGACAAACCTTCCAAAATTATTAGGCATCCACAAGAAGTAGGTATTTCACCTGCACTTAGGGGTAGATTCTAGGATGAGATGCACCCTGATTGATGGCCGTGGTACTCAAGTTTGTCCCAGACGAGTGTTTTCTGGAATTTTTCCCAGGACTACTTTCATGTATCAAGGAGGTTTGAACACTAAGCACAGAAAGGATCCTTGATACCTACTGAACACCCGGTTGCACTGCACACTTTTTGTACAGCATCTTCCACCTCCACTTCAGTCTCATCTTCAGAGTCGCCCTTCTGTGGCTTCACTTCCTCTGCCTTATTCGAATCGTTCTTGCAAAGCATCTGAAGAAGAGCAAAGCCCAGCAGATCACCCAAGCAGGCAATCCAAAAAAATGTGACATCCTAACAGAAGTAATTATCACTGCACACTTTTCTTGGGAACATCCTGTGTCAAACCATCTTGGAAACTGTGTAACTTCCACCACCACTGAGAGTTTCCCACATCTCCTGCACTGCTGAACAAACTCCGGTGTACTACAGCATCATGAATCACAATAAACAAGCTTTTCAATGGATTACTTTTAATACAGTACCACACCTCAGCTGTGTGCAGAGAACCTCAAGCACAGCACAACTACTCCTCAACATCAAAAAGGGAGATATGAAGAGGACAACTGCAGCCAGCTGTTGCATTTCCAGCTCTTTCCTCCCTTCCCTTTGTTTTTCCACTTGAAGTGCATGATTATGACATTTAGATGAGATTGCTCCCAGACAGCCTACATCACAGCATCAGCTTTGGATTCATTTCCAGCCCAGAGGCTGAAATCCTTCACGGCCCCTCCCAGGAGAGCCGGCAGCATGAGCTACAACAACCTCAAGGCCTTGCTATCCCAGCACGACACAGAGACCGAGCTCTTCCCTCCATCCCAAACGAGAACAGAAATCAGCTGGCAGCATTCATCAGCTCTGTTTGTCACCCACAGCCAGCTCAATCCGTCACAACCAACCTCCATCCGAAGATAGGCCGGGGCTTCCGAGTCATCGTTGATCCTCCTGACGCTGTCGTAGTGCTCCCCGTGCTGGTAGGCGATGTGCAGCTCCCTCGCGTCGCTCCTGTCCGTGCCCCGAATCTCAATAAAAGAAGCAAACACGAAATCACGATTTGGAATCGACTTCAGCATCAGATTTTTCAAAATATTCATTTTCTGCAGCGATGGCAAATGCTGTGAAGGAAGCGAGTACGTGGTTGCTGGAGCATTTGAAACAGGAAGAGAAGAAGAAAGTTTGAAAGCCAGATGTAAAATACTGGGCAGTTACATCAGAACAAACAAAATGTGGGATGAAAATATTTGTGTGGAAAGCTCAGAACTATTTCCTAAACTTTCCACAGGCGCTATCAGTTTTCTGATCATCTTCCCAGAACCAACTTCAGCAACGGCTCCCAGGGAATGTACCATGTCATTGTGCCCTCAAATATGAGGGAAGAGAGGCCATTCAAGTGACAGCAACAGTGGAAACAGTCACTCAGAGTAAATGTTGATCTCCAGCTGGGACAAGATTCTGTTTTAACAGCATTCCAAGAGGCTGTGTTTTGTTTTTAAAAGAAAGCCAATCCATGAAAATGTATTAACTCCGTTCAGGAGTGCTGTTAATAACCAAATGTTCCTTTGCTTTGTCAGCACTGAGTTACAGCAGTTTCCACAGAAAATTCCTGCTCTGAGTATTATCTGTACTGATGTGAGAATCGTTCCTACCCTGATTATCAGTGTCTCAAACTATTAGATAAGAGCTACACAGCATTCCGGCTCCTGCCAGGAATGCAGAAAATCCCACTGCACTTGCAGACCAGCTTGGCTTGACCTGCCAGCCTGAGTTCAAAGACCCAACAGCTCTCCTGGAGCAGACGTCAGTAAGCAAAGGACCAGAACTCCTTGCTTTAGGGCTCCAGAGTTTCCCAATCCTTTTACGTCTGTGAATTGCCTTATCTCAGCTCCCAGACCACACACCAAGTCACCCTTCAGCTGTGTCTGCGGTGTCTGCTGCACTAATGACTTCAGGTTTTCCAACAAATAATTCTCCATTCATCTATTTTACACTTGTTCACCTTCAGGTTCCAACTCAACACTTGGTTATATTTAACTCCTGCTTTTTATCCTATTAAATTATGCAAATGCTGAAACTTGGTAAGATTAATTTCAAACATTTCTCCTCTGCCAGAGCTTGAACAGGTATCTAACAAATCCCAAAGCTCTTGAAAGATTATTCTGAAAATTAGTCAATTTAGCTCTCATTAGAGAAGCCTCTTTCCACTCTGGAGTAGGCCCAGAGGAGGCCACCAAATTGATTTAGAGGCATGGAGCAGCTCTCCTGCGAGGAAAGGCTGGGAGAACTGGGATTGTTCAGCCTGGAGAAGAGAAGCCTCCAGGATGACTTGACTGTGACCTTCCAGTGCCTGAAGGAGCCGACAGGAAAGATGGAGAGAGACTGTTTACAAGGGATGGAGTGCCAGCACAAGGGGGAATGGCTTCCCACTGCCAGAGGGCAGGGTTGGATGAGATATTGGGAAGGAATTGTTCCCTGTGAGGGTGGGGAGGCCCTGGCACAGGGTGCTCAGAGAAGCTGGGGCTGCCCCTGGATCCCTGGCAGTGCCCAAGGCCAGGCTGGACGGGGCTTGGAGCAACCTGGGATAGCAGAAGGTGTCCCTGCCCATGGCAGGGGTAGGACTGGATGAGCTTTAAGGTCCCTTCCAACCCCAACCAACCTGGGATCCTCTGATTCTATGAACACACTGAGACTGGTAAGTAAATGAGAGCTGCAGGTTAAAAACAGAGGGAGAAAAAGCCAATAAAACAACCTACAAATCTCAGCTAGCTTGAGTCTACGGTTGGATTCCATGATCTTAAATGTCTTTTCCAACCTTAAAAATTCTATAATTTACAGTCACTATCAAAAAAGTTAAGGGGTGTTCAAAGCCCAAAAAATTCCATGCAGACATGTCCACCTGCAAAGAGCTTTTCATGACGTTACAACTATTCAGTTCTCTTTACTCACACCCTTCTCAAGGGCCTGAGACAACCCTCCACTAACAGCACTGCTCAGGCAAGACAGAACCTCATCACAAACTCTGTACTGATACCCTAAAATGGTCAGTGAGAGGAGATTACAGAACCAAGATTTTCAGAAGGACACCAAAATCTCGGTAAATTATAACACCAAGGAACAACACATGAAAACCACCCCTGTGACCTCCCCTGCAGGGTCACTGCATCTGCACAGGTACTTCACCCACCTGTCCCACTGGCCATGGCTGCCTATAAATGAGAGTTTAAACTTGTTTGAGTTCAGGAACCCACTTGATGCTGTTTTAAATGTATTTAAGACGTCACTGACAGCTTTCGTCCGGCTTTTTATCTTTATTGCCCTGTTTAATCTATATACTTCATTGGTTGTGTCTGTAAACAGGGGCCAGAAACAATCCTGACTTGAATACAGATTCTCACTTCCTCAGTGACCAGGCAGGCTGAGCATGGACCCATTCCAGTGTGGACTTCCCATGGAAAAACAACAAAAAAGAGAAAACGAGGGACCTGATGGATTACTGTTTCACTGCCCCTCTGTCAGAGGAAACTACACCACACAGTCCTTTCCAGGAGCTGATTAAACAACACTTTTAAGGTTTTAAAACTTCTTTTAAAACCTCGTTTCTCCATCTGGCAGAAACCTTGGCATTCCACATCCCATGCAGAATTGATGGAGATTCACTCCAACATAGTGCATGCCCTGCTGTACCTTCATTTCCATCTTGCTGAACCTTACTGTACAGGTTTCCTTAAGCCCAGCTCAAATTCCAGGGGGCTGATTCCCCAGAGGGCTGTGCAGCCCTTCAGAAGGACTCACCAGGCTGGAGAGATGGGCAGGGAAGAACTGTCTGAAGATCAGCAAGGGAAATGCAGGTGCTACTCCCAGGGAGGAACAACCCCAAGTACCAGCACAGGCTGGGGGTGACCTGCTGGAGCAGCTCTGCAGAGAAGGACCTGAGGGTCCCACGGTCAGCGAGCTGTCCTGGAGCCAGCAGAGTGTCCTGGGGGCCAAGAGGCCAATGGGATCCTGGGGTGCACTGGGAGGAGCATTGGCAGCAGGTCAGGGAGTGAGCCTGCCCCTCTGCCCAGCCCTGGGAGGCACACCTGGAGTGCTGTGTCCAGCCCTGGGCTCCTCAGAACAGGAGAGACATGGAGCCCCTGGAGCGGGGGCAGCGGAGGCGAGGAAGGGCCTGGAGCATCTCCCTGCTGAGGAAAGGCTGAGGGAGCTGGGGCTGTTCAGCCTCGAGAGCAGGGAGACAGGACCAGATGATCCACTGCAGTCCCTTCCAACCTGACCTATTCTGGGATTCCTACCAGAAAACTCACCTCACATGCAGCCTGATCTTCAGGAGACAGAGCACGGCACTGAAGCTCACAGCTTCAAACCCAACTAAAACACACTGCTCTGCCCCCACACACCCATCTTTCATGCATTCCCTGTTTTCTTTCTTTCCCTCTCCTCCTAGCCAAAATCTGGAGTGTTCCCCCTCTTCAAAAACCAAGCACAGCTCTGCACCACGCCCAGCTCATTGCACCTACTGCCTTTTTTTCAATAAATCAGGAATTTTCCACACTATTTATATCCCTCAGGTAAAAATTAGGCCAAAAGGTAGCAGCTTTGTTTCTCACCTGCCAGAGCGGAGCGTTGGGCTGATGAATAACCACATTCATCTGATTGTTCCTTGCAAAGGCCACGATAGCATCGTTGCCAGCAAAAGTACCAGGCTTGGCCAAATTGGCAACTAAAGGAAAAAAACATTCACAAGAGTTGAAACCTAATTTGTGACACTTCAAAAAGCAGTGGAGGGATAACAAGGGGTGAGATTTCAACATGGGGCCCAAGAAATTCTGGAAGAGAAATCCCACCTGTGAAACAGGGAGTGCTGAGGCAAGAATTTCACAGCAACAGAATTTAATACATTTAAATGACCACAGAAATCTCTAAAAAGGGCACTACACCCTTAGACTAAGCAAGGCCACTGGCTCTGTTAGCTCAGAAGGAGGAGTGCCACATACTAAGTGACCAAACCACCTTCATGCATCATCTGCATGGTGCCTGACACATCAAAGGCTGTATTCACCTCTGCTTTGGATCTTCCCCTGGGTTCCCAGTAGGAAATACTGAGTTCCAATGAGACAAAGACCCAAAGAAATCAGCCACTCACCAAAACAGCCAAACACAACCAGTATTCCAAGGAGAACTAGACAGTTTTTCTTAAGTTCCTTTTGAAAACACCTAATTTTTACTCCTTGCCTTTTTGGTCTCTCTTTCCTTCTCCAAGTTTCTCCTAAATTCAAATAATTTCCAGGACAAATTCAATGCAAATTAAAAAGCTCACCTTTCCACAGCATCACAACGGCCGTAAGTGTAAAATCCCTGCTTCTAAAAACTAAGGAGGAGCCCTGAGGTAGTTGAGGGATGAGGAACTGGTTAATAAGGAGCTGCTCTGAGGAGATGCAACCCCATGACACAAGGACGCCTCCCAGGACGTCCCACGGAGCCCATACCATGCTTGTCAAAGGGCACATCATCCTCCACGAAGGGCTCGAAGTCCCCGCGCTGCCTCACCATGTACTCCACCGTCTCCTGGCGGTGCCGCAGGTGGTTGCGGGAGTGCCCCTCCAGCTGGTCCCCCAGGGCCCGGAACAAGCAGTTGCTGCCAGGAGGGAAATGATGAGTGGGTATGTCTGAGGCAGCACAAGCAATACGGGGTCAAAGGGAAACGGCTGCGCTCGTTCTGCCCCGTTCAGCAAGGCTATGAATGCAAAGGAGCACTCATTCCCTGGGCTTCGAATGGCTGCTGCTGCTGGAACGGCTGGGTTTGAGTGCTCGTGTCATGGTAAAACTGCTGGGCCAACCTGTCCTACACCGACAGCACACAAGTGACATAAAGCAACACAGGACAAACCAATGACCCACCGAGCCACTGCTCAGCAGAAACGTTTACTACCCTTTCACCTCATGGAAAAGAAGGAGATGAAAGTGTTCCACAAGAACATTTATGTCAAGATCTCATGTTCTTCCTATGCTCTGTTCAGCTGAACAGGGCAGCCCTCGGCCCCCTGGGCACCAGGGCTGGGACTGGCCGAGCCATCAGGCCCTACAGAACGGCAGAGATCCCTCAGGGATACAGCGCGGAAATCCTCACCCCGGCGGAGCACCGGGCCCACTCAACCGGGAGGGGAAAATCCTCGGCCCCCGGGACACGGGCTCCCCACCCCGGGAACGACGAAAGCCCTCGGCCGCGGGGACACGGGCTCCCATCGCCCGGTGAGGAGGGAGCCCTCAGCCTTCAGGGCTGGATGTCCGGGAAATCGCCGGCCCCGGGGTTGCTGGGGACACCCGTCGCGGCGCTCACCCATCTCCCGGCACCTCCCGCAGCTTGAGGCCGAGAGCCCGGAGCTGCCCGGCGAGGCCGCCGCTGTCGCCCGGAGTGGGACCCGGGGCCGATCCGGCGGGGGGATGCCGGGGCCGCCGGCCCTTCCTGGCGCCGGGCCGAGCCTTGGCCGCCTGTTTGCGGGACATCCCCGCCGGGGCCGCCGCGCCCGCGACACCGGGGCGGATCACGTGACCGACACGCCGGGCGCGGATCACGTGACAATGGCACCGGGAGGGTGCCACGTGATCAGTGCGCCGGGAAAGGGGTCACGTGAGCGGCCGCCCGCCCGCCCGGGGGATGCCTCGAGGAGGAGGAGGAGGAGGAAGAGGAAGAGAACGGGAGAGAGAACAGAGGGGTCCCGGGATGGGGAGGGAAACTGAGGTTGGAGATCGAAAAGCGGGAGCGGCGAAGGGAAGGACGGCGCAGCCAAGCGCCGGGAGCGGCGTGTCCGCGGAGAAGGGCTGGGGAGGCTGCGGAAAGCAGCGCCACAAATCACTGATGTTGTACCAAAAGCTGCCGGATTCCGGCTAATTGGCCTCCCCTGCTAATTGCACTACCCCGTCCAGGAGCATTTGCCTGCTGCCCAGCACAGCTCCCGGCCCTCAGCGCGACGCCCCGCCCTGACCCCCCGGCTGGCGCTTTCTGCTGCCGCTCTACAGCAGGACACGGCACTCCGGACCGTGTCTGCTCTACCCCAAATCACCGCTGCGAAATGAACTCCCGGCAAATCGGGGAGGTGAGCAGAGGCACTACCCGCGAGGTGGCACCACGAGAACAGGGCTGAGAGCTGCGGCGGGGCGGGAGCGGAGCTGAGACAGCAACGATGAATTAAATGTGATAAGTGTAATAAACTGAACCTCCGCGTCTTGCTTCCTCTAGCACTGAGGGAGACTCCTCACAGGGTGCTGGAGAAGGGGCACAGCAGCATGGGTGATTTGTCTGGAGCAGGGCTCTTGGGGAGGATTTCCTGCCATCCTCGTGCTCCTCGGCTCTTCCACTTGTCCCTCAGAAACCGGTTAAAGGAGTCACCCGGCAGCAGCACCCACCAAGGCACCGCCCGGCCCGTGACTCTGGTTTTCTCTGCTGGTATCGTGACAGAAGGTGCCCGATGCTGTCACAACAGCTGCACATCGGCCGAGTCTGGAGGAGGCCAAGATGATCAGAGGGATGGAGCACCTCTCCCATGAGGAAAGTCTGGGAAAATTGGGATTGTTCAGTTTGGAGAAAAGAAAGCTCCAGGGTGACCTAACTGCAGCTTTTCAGTACCTTATGGGAGGTGACAAGAAAGATGGACAGAGACTATTTACAAGGGTCTGGAGTGCCAGGACAAGGGGGAATGGCTTCCCAGTGACAGAGGGCAGGGTTAGACGGGAGATTGGGAAGAAATTCTTCCCTGTGAGGGTGGGGAGGCCCTGGCACAGGGTGCCCAGAGAAGCTGTGGCTGCCCCTGGATCCCTGCAAGTGTCCCAGGCCAGGTTGGACGGGGCTTGGAGCACCCTGGGATAGTGGAAGGTGTCCCTGCCCATGGCAGGGGCTGGCACTGGGTGAGCTCTGAGGTCTCTCCCAATCCAAATCAATCTGGGATTCTGGGATTCTATGAATTGCTAATTCCTAGCTCAGAAGGCACATCCAAACAGCTTTGTGAGGAACACTAACAAAACAGAACAGTCCCGGGAATACAATAAGAGACTTCACATCACGACAGTTTTTAAATTGTGTATTATTTTTGTGTTCCTCTTGTCCAGAGTCAGGATGACCTGAAGCACAGCACAGGGAGAAGCTCGCAGGAGTGTCCCCAGTATCCTCTGGGATGTTTGGCTTCTGGCACGTGAGGATCTTACTCGGAATGACACAACTGCTCTTTTATATCTATTTCCTGCTATAAACAATTCCATATAAAGCATTTCATAGAAACACATTTTCTTACGCAAACACGCTAAAAGCGGGAAAACAGCGTGAGTACATAAACTGATTGCAAATGATTAATGAGGCAGTAATTAGCCTGAGGAGCATTAACGGGCAATTCAGACAAGCACAGGGCACATGCCAGCCAGGGAGCATCACTCGTGACACCAGGGACAAAGCGGAGCCTTCCAGCACAAAAGACATATGACACAGACAAAGTCACCCCCACCCACTGACAGAACACAGAGCAGACAGACGTGGAGCACAGACTCATCCCAACTAATTCTAAACTTTCTATGTTAGGAGTGTAGTTGTCCCTCTTGGTGTCTGTTCCAACTTCCAACATGCTACATCTGCAAGGTGTTTTTATATTGTTTTAATAATTAAGAATCAGGAAATTTTAAGACATTTCCTTTTTGGATGTGGGAACTGACAGAGCACATTTGAAGCTTCTAAAGTATTATAGTGCGAAGTCTGTTTTCCACTTTCCCAGATCTTTTTAAGAGCAGGAACTTGCTGACAACGACTCACATGAAATGCAAAAGAAAATTCTCTTTTTAAAGATAAATGAGTCTTGCAGTTCACTAGCCTACTTCCAGACATTCTTGCACTTTGATACCAACTTCTGCAGCTGAGAGATACTCAGGCTCCTAAAATTTGGGGTCATCCAAAAGTCCATCAAGCACCACTACATGCCACATCAGCAGAAACACAGCAGTGCTCAGGCACTTTGACGAAGTTTGCTTACGACAAACCTTCTATTTCTCAGCAAATAAGAACAAGCTCTTCTCACCTCATCCCCCCCCTCCAGCGAGTTCATGAGATTAGAGCCTTCCTGAACTCCTCGCCCTCCTCAGATGCAGTTGTATCATTCTGCTGCTCCTCTCTGAGAGGGAGGGGCTGGGACATGGGGCACAGGCGGTTTGAGCATTCAGGTGCACTTGAGGCTACCAGCGTGGTACTATGTGTCTTCTGCTGGTAACACTGACCTCATCTGGCTTTTTGGGATTAGTGATCCTTCCTTTCCTTCTTTCATTCCTTCCTTCCATGGGATTCTTGCTGAGAAACCAACTGTATTTTACTCCTCAAATAGAAAGGCAGAAAGAAATTAGAGACGGAGGGATTTTGTTCAGGCATTTTTTTCAGACGAGATGAATATTCACAAAACCACTCAGGAAGGGCATTCCCAAGTGCATGAGGTTGTTTGGTGAACGCTACAGGAAAGAAGATGGTCCCACCATCTAGGACACTCGTCTTGCTTTTAGTTTCCAGATCTTTCTCATGGACTCTGTGAGACTCTGTGTGAGCCTCAGTCATGCTTCAGTTTGTACTGGAAACCCTCTGATGACTAAAACAAACAGGATAAAAGAATTATCCTAGGATAAAAAATTAGATACCCTAGGATAAAAGAGTTAGTAACAACTGGACATTCAACAGTAGAATTAATAATTTCAATCTCATTCTTCTCTTGGTGCTGTAGGGTAGTAAGTATTTCTAAACCAAGAGCAAACTTCCTACCCAGAGAGCTCAAAACTGGTGATACTTATGCTGTAATCAAAGCACTGCATTCAGCACACCGATGTTGGTAACAGGTAATTCTCCCAAGCCTGTCACTGTCCAGCAAAGCACTGTTTAGAGAACAATGAAATTGCTTTCAACTAAGAGAGTTCTAATTTAATAATAACAGTAGTGTCTGGCTGTCAGAGCAGTCTGCTTATGCCACGGAGTCTGCTTCCGGACAGGAATTGCCCACTGATATTATCAGTCGTAAACTGTCTTGGCTGGGAAGTCAATCATTAACTCTGGTCCCCATGTCATAAAAACACCGTATTGTAAGAGCACGACTCACTTAAGGCTCTCACTAATCAATCAGGCATACAGCAGGAATACAGCAACACATAAAAGGAGCCAGAGACTCGGGAAATCCTTCAGCTAAGGGGAGACAAGCTGCACCGAGGTTTATCTCCATGGAGAAACCCACTGACAAGCCAAACAAGGAGAACGGATCGCCGGCTCCTGGAGTGCTGCAGGCTGAGGCAGACAGTCCCGCGCCCGCAGCGGGAGGTGCTGCAGAAATGAGCAGAGCAGGATCCGTAACACAAAACACAAAACGTGAGAAGAGAGCGGGATTCGCTGAAGAGTGTACTGAAGAAATGGAGAGACCTTCAGGAACACAGAGAGACAGTCCTGCTGCTTTTAAGCCAGCAGTTTTGGAAAGAGACTCTCCAAACTCAAAGCCACTTGCTGTCCTAACGAACACAAACTCTCCCAAAAGGAGCAGGTTGGAACTGAACCACCAGTGCTCAGACACAGCCACCCTGGATATGGACTGCATGATCTGCTTCAACAAGTACAGCATCTACAGACTCCCAAAGCTCCTGGACTGCCAGCACACCTTCTGCGCCGTCTGCCTCAAGCTGGTCCTCAGGAAAGAGGAGAATACCTGGATAATCACCTGCCCCCTTTGCAGAAAACCCACCTTCGTGTCAGGAGGGCTCATCCGCACACTCCAGAATAAAGAAGATATCCAGGAGCACTTAGAAAACCTTGATTCAACCCCTGAGGTGAACAGCTATGCCATAGGGCTGGACAGCAATAGCTGGACTCAGAGCAGCCAAGACATTTTAAACACAGAGGAAAACAGCCCAGCAGACACCAGCCTGGCTGTGCAGAGACTCATGCTGCTCCTGCTGCTCGGGGTGATCCTCGCCATGATCATCCTCCCTTTTATGTACTCGGGGAAGGTGAAATGGGTAATTTGTCTCCTGCTTACTTTGGGGTTGGTCATGTCTATGGTGCTTTGCTGCGCTCCTAAATTCCACTGCAGGTGCAAGAAGGACTCCTCCACCTCCTGTGACAAAGAGATCCATGTTGTTACTGTTGCCTGAAACAATTAACCTGTGTGTCCCGGAGATAAGGGACTGGGCCAGCATGCACGCTTGGCACACCACTGAGTTGTGGACTTAAAAACAATCTCTCACAGAGTAAATTCCACAGTTGGCTGAGCTGGCTCAATGCCAATGCAGTGTTGTGAAATCTCATTACTGCAAACAAAATGAACTATTTTTATGTTGATATTTATGTGTTTTTCACACAATTTTTATCCCAGACTAGTAATTGTGTTGGTTTGCTTTTGCCATTTTGTTCGTGTCTGTGTCCTCTCCTGATCAGCCCTGCAGGATGTTACCTGGAACACTGGGAGGTGATGTCCTGAGAAACCCCCCAGTTGCTGTTTCCCACTCTTTGAACACACCTTTCCTTGGGACAGTGTGGGAAACAAGGCTGCTAAATCAGGGAGTGGGTGTTTGGAAGAGAGTAGTTTTAACCCAGATTATCACCTTAATCCCTGGCAGGGATGGGAAAGGGACTGGGAAAAGGGGATGTCAGCTGATGCTATTTGAAGTTACACACAAAATTGGAGAGGAAGAGGCAAAATCAACGCTCCTAATCTTGACTCTGTGGCTTGCAAAGGGCAAGGCTCCAAAAACTCATGAGCCTCTGAATTCCCCACATTATTTAGCATAGAAATAGTTCCTCTCACCTGAATTCCTTTATCTGGCTGCCTGCACCACCTCTCTTCTTGCCCCTTTACATTGCCCTTGGAGATGCTCACAGAGGTAAACAAATCCACTGACTGCTGCGCCACACCACACGTGATATTTTTAAATGGAATGTCTCCATTAAATTTAAATAATATTGATTGCTCATTGACTTCTTTGTTTCAATTCCTCATGGACAATTAATGTCAAAACAATTCCCATTTTCCTTATTGACAGGAATTGCAGCTGAGAAAGCGTATTAGGGAGTCTGCACAGCCGAGTTGGTGAGTAAAGCAAAGGAGTAATGTGTTGGCGTGTTCATTAAAAGATACTTAGTTGCTAAGAAAATACCCTGAAACCCAACTATAAATAAATTGAGGAAAGAAAATAGATTTCTGTAGTTAAACTGCATGTTTAAGAGTGTCAAGGATCTCAGGAGACCTTGGATCAGGTAAACATTTGTGTTTGATAAGAATGGAAACTGATGTCCTGCAGTTGCTCAGTATATAAATATACAGAGTGTCTCACAGCAGATAAAACAGATTAGACTAAGAGGGTAGGAGCTCTTGTGCTCCTAAAGTCTTGGAAAACACAGGTTTGTTTTCTGCCAGGAATGGGAGCTTTTAGGGGCAATAAACCCTTTGAGTTTTCTCATCTCTTTAGACAGCAACAGGCTTATTGCAGAATATATATGACATTTGCTGATAACCAACCAGAAAAAAGCTTTCCAGCTGGGAAAAGGCAGGTAGTTTTAAACCTAAATACAGTATTATTCCAAATATAAAGACCAGACCAAATATTTAGTTGCACTGAAAATAATTCCAGAAACCCTGGGCAAGTCTTTCGCTCACAGACGAGTGAGTCTGTGAATTCTTGTCGAGTTCCCTTCACCAACACCACTGGGTGACTGGTACTATAAAGGTTTCTAACAAATCTTTGCCTGAACAGATCACACAAGGGATCCTGCCAGCCAATATGTGTTTTCAGCACTTGGGTGTGAAGAAATGAAAACAGAATGAACATAATCAGTAAAATCTGTTATTATGTTTCACCCTGCCCTTACAAAAGAGTTGTTCTATTACACCACTTTCTACAGAGCCAAAAAAAAAAGGCCAACAGGAAAGGGCAGCATACAGAAGTGTGATTTCCAGGGAGAGACTGGCCCTCTGAAAGAATCCCTATGGGTCCATACAGTTATGGAGCAGCACCTTCCAAGTTTTCCTTCAGCAGTTCCACTGAAGTGTTTTTCAGCCTGAGAGCACTATCACCCAGGTAATTCAGAGTTCACAGATGCTGGTGGCAGTCATGAGGCTCTGGAACCTGGTATCTTTTGAACAGATTCCCATCTGACACTGATCCATCTCAATAACCGTGCAAGACTCTGAAGCAGCAATTAAGTTTATAGAGAAAAGGTAATGGGATTACATTCCTATTCCAAAATGTAAAGGATTTGCTTGTACTCAGGTTTAATTCATCCTGGTCATTTTGTTAAGAAAGTTTCAGCTCTGAAGTCCCATGTCCTGCTTACCTTACCTGGCTAGCTCCTGATTTTGGATAGTGACTGGGTAATACACGGTGGCCTGAGAGAGAGGGAATTATAATCAGAAATGGGCCTAGGCAGCATCACCTCATCCCTCGTCATCCCCTCAGCACTTTCCATGATCCCGGGGTCAGCTCGGTTGGTTGGAACACGGTGCTGACAACAGCAAGATCGTGGGTTTGATCCCCTTATGGGCCATTCACTTCAGGAGTTGGACTTGATGATCTCTGTGGGTTACTTCCAATTCAGAATATTCTGTGATCCCCTCAGCGCTCTCCATCCCCTCAGGCCCCTCCATCCCCTCAGCTCTCACCATCCCCTCGGCCCCCTCAAGTCCCCTCAGCCCTCACCACCCCCTCGGCGCTCTCACGTCCCCTCAGTCCCCTCCATCCCTCAGCCCAGCACAGCTCGCATCCTCCCTACGCACTTGGCTGCGCCGATGGCGCAGTGCCAGCGGGAAGGCCGGGCCGGGCCGAGCAGGAAGGGGCGGGCGCCGGCGGCGGTAGTCGGTGCTCGGTTCCCGGTTCGCGGTGCTCGGTTCCCGGCGCTCGGTGCTCGGCCGGGCCGGCGGCAGGTCGGGGCCGGGCCGGGGGGTGGGAGACGGCTGGGCGGAGGCAACGCCGCGGGCTGAGGGGCGAGCGGCGGGACGCTCCCCTCAGGCCGCTCCCTTGCTCTGGGCGCTGCTTCTCTCCCCTCGGCATGGCCAGAAGCGCCGCTTTCCTTAAATAAGTGTCTGTGCTGGATCAGCAGAGACTTCAGACGTGAAGGGCTTGTGGTAAAAGTGAACACGGGCAGCTGTAGCGGTGTCCGCCCTCAGAGCTTCCCCAGCTGAGGTGGTGCTTTCACGCTTCTTAATGTGCTGTTCCCTCTCCGCAGCTTTGCCCACTTCACTGTAAGAACATCTCTTCTCAGCCGCTGCTGTGCAAACCTTAAGATTAACTGAATTAAACACGTTCACTTTCCCAACTACTTACGCTTTGGGCTTTTCCATGTCCCCGTCCCCTTGGGCTCTGATCCCTGTGGCCTATCCATATTGCATTTATGTATACTTGTATTGAGACAGGACTGAATTAACGGCATTCCGTGTTCATACCTCATATCTACAAATTAAAAGCAGAGGCTCCCAGCACCTCTGGAGCCATGTGCAGGTCCCCAAAAAATCTCTTCTGCCCGAATGTTTCCGCAGTCACAGCATTGTGTGCAATGTGTAACCACAGTGGGGCTGTGCTGTCCCCGCTGTGCCTTACACGGGACTTTTTGGCCAGTCCTGTCTGAATAATTATCTACAACCACTTCTCTGAAGTTAATGAGATGCCTCATTAACTTTTGGGGGTTGTGGAGATGATAGTTTAGTCGTTTTTGTCATAGTTAGGACAAATGCGATGCCGCCATGTCTCTGTTTCCTCTTTCAGCTGCAGGGAACATGTGTATCATACAGCTTTAGATCCCAAAGGAATTATCTTTCTGCTTTCCAAACAGGATTGGATGAGCTGCTGTATAAAATACACCATCTCTCAAGAAAACAAAGGGCTTTGTGTGAAAAATGAGAACTGGAAGTGATAAAAAATTCTCTTTCAAGTGACAGTTCACATTATGGCAGTGCTGTTGATTGCTGAACCACATGTTCAAGGCAGGGATGAGAATTCCAGTGCCACAAGATTTAAAAACTTTTGGAATAAATAACTTTTGGAATATGTTTCTAACTCTCAACTCCGTCATCTTGGATTTGTGGCAAAACTTCTTGGCCCAAATTTTCTTTAGTAAATCACACATTGCCCTTTTTTTACACTGCATATCTGAAAATCCCAAGCCCATTTTTTCCTACGTGTTTATAAGGAAAAAGATACCTGTGTAGAGGGAAGTACATTGATCTGAGCATCTTCAGAGCAAAGTCTTCCAGAAACTTTCCCTGGGTATTTTAGCTGCTCAGCACTCTGAATTATTTGTTGCATGCCAGGGGCCACTGTGATGTTGCTCCATTATTGCTCCATGTTCTGTGTTATTAGGAAATTAGGTTAAACAGTTGTACTGCTCATGGATCTTTTTTAGCTGTTTCACTTTTCGTATTAGCCCAAGTTAAATCAATAAATCCATCGGGGAAGGGGCTTTTATTTTCAGTGCTGTCTCCCGTAATGTGTCCAGAGGTGAGCAGACATGACAAATAATTGTAAAATTATTGAAACTTTAGCATTAGATTATTCCTGGGAAAATTGGTCTGGAAGTTTGGATGTTTAGGGTTTCTGAGTGGGAAGGCAGGACAGACACCTTTCCTGGAAGACCATGACAGATGGCATGCAGATAATAAAATCTCTTTAAAAAGAGCAGCTCCTGTTGCACTTCTTTCTTTTAGGGCTCTAAACCTATCCATAAATGGTGTCTGCATCACCTGGGAGTCACTTGTAGTGTTGTGGGCTCCTAATTCCTATTTAGCCAGGGTGTGGAAGAAAGGAAACATTTTAATTTGAACTATAAAATGAAATGGGTGATTTGGGCCCCTTAGAAACCAAGTGCATCTTAAGGAAATCAGTAGAAATTCCAGATGATGGAAGTGAGCTCTGGAGCAGTTTGTTACCCAGGTTGAATTTGAAATGAGCCTTTGTCACCTCTGCCTGAGGTCTCAGTTTACTGCTGGCACCATCAGGGGAGCAGCTGGAAGCCCTTCACTTGGAAGTGTGCACATCTACACTCTAAAAAAATAATATCTTGGCCCAGCTCAAGGTCCATGTGGCTCACAGATCTTATTTTTAGGGAAAAAAGCAGTGGCAGGTTGTATAGAGGAGGAATACTGCAAGCAAAGCACAGCAATGGCCATGGGACGCATCAAAGTCCTTCTCAGAGGCTGCAGCTGGACTCAACTTTCCTAATGCCATCAGCAAAACAAAAAGGAGCAATTTGGGCTGAGGATGAGAGAGGAAAATTATTTCCCAGGCATCTGTACTGGTCCCTGCACCAGGTGCAGAGCTTTTATTTTCATGTTATTTTTGCAGTAAATGTGGGACTGATAGGCCCGAATGGAGCCCAGTCCTTCTGCATCTCAAAGGGGGCTTCTCCTTTCACAGGTTGAAATATTTATTGTCAGCTGATTTCGTGCAAAACTTTTGAGAATTGGTGAACTGTTCATCTCTGTCCTCTTCCTGTGTCTTCTTTGGTCACAGTGTGTTGGGGGCAATAGACAAGCTGGACCTGGTCAGACTTGACTTAATTCCAGCAGCAAGTGTAGCAGTAAAAACAAAGACAATTTGTCTCCTCACTTCCTGCTTTCCAACTGTTTGCTGTAGGTTTTTTTTCTGCTGCTTTTTCCTCCTTGAACTTGCAGGTGGAAATGGCTGCAGAAGAGAAGTGGAAAGGCTGGGCTCCGAAACAGCACAAGGAGGCTGAACGTGGCAGGGAGAAGGAGCCGTGCGTGCTCCTGGGCCGGCAGCTGGGTGAACCGGGGAGATTCGCGTACGCGGCACTTTGTGGGATATCTCTCGCCTGGCTGTTTCCTGAAAATGAGCAAAGGTACAAGTGGAGCGAGGGCTGGGCAGGGCAGGTGGATTTTGGGTGGTGGCTCAGCCAGAGCAGGTATCACTCCGTGTGGGGTCTTCTGAAGTTAGGGAAGTGGAAGATCCTTTCTCTCTTGCACCTGTAAGAGTTTTACAATTCAGCACAAAACACATCCATTAACACTGCAGACACCAAAGCATGTTCTGAAGCAAGGTCTAGCCCCATTCAGATTGTTTCCTTGTTTGTTTAGCCGGTTTGTTTAGCAATTCACCTTCTGCTGACTCCTGATGCTTTGATTTTTGTGTGAACCAATGTTTGAAACCAAGGACTGCTCAAAGCTTCCAAAAATACCCAGTTGTAGAGCCTTGAAATACCCAGTTGTGAAGCCTTAACTGCTTCTGTTGCCTTACAGCTCCTTCAGGACAGAATTCATCAAGGGCTTTGTGAAGTGGCTGGACCTGCCTGATGCTGTCTTAGCCGCCATGACAGCCTTTGCTGATGGCTTAGGAGGGGAGGGCACAGAAACTTTCACTGAAATTTTGCTGAAGGATCCCATCTTGAAAGAAAATCCACTTCTCATTACCCAGGTAAGTCCATGTGCTCCCCTCGCCCTTTTTTGCTTTGCGAATGGGGTTAGTCATACATGTCTGCAGCTGAAGTGCTGTTTGTGCAGTCAGGGAAATAAAATCAATATTTCTGATAGGCATCTGTTTATAAGCAGCTGTGGGGGCACTGGCAGTCTGTCCATAAAGAGCTCATGGAAACCATGAATGTGAGGCATGGTCACTGTCTGCTGAGTTGTGTCTTTAATGGTTTCGCTCTACAGAACAGAGAACTGACAAAGTTTTTACTTTGACTGTGTTACTGCAGTGGTTTTCATTCATACACGTGTTGTACAGGTTTTAGCGACATCCTGAACACCATAGACCTGGTTTTCACTTTTTTAAAAGCCCCTTCACTATATATGTAGTACAAACCACCTCTACATACATGTTCCAAGGAGCACAATTTCCAAAGTCTTTTTCCCAGAGTAAGCTTTGACCAGAAGGAAATTATTGTGACTTTATTTTCTTCCACTGAGAAAGTGAAACTGGGACTGCTCCATAATGTTCTGCTGTAAAAGCTGGTGGAAAGATAAAAGAGGTGGAGCATTTTGGCAGAGTTTGCTTTTGCTGGGGAAGATCTCTCCTCATCCAACCTCCTGTTATGCCGTGCAGGGTGAAGAGGGCATTAGGCTGCTGCTGGTGCCAGACAGAACATGGGCACTGTCACCCTGTGCTGTGTCACCCTGTGCCAGACACCCTGCATGCAGCCAGTGCTCTGGTATTGATTGATTAAGGGTTATCACGCACTCACCTTGAGCAATGGCCTAGCAGAACAGCAGATGTGAGAACTCGGCTGTGTAGGGGGAGATAAGAGAGTGGTGAATTTTTTTGGTCACCATGACCAGCTCCCATTTCCTCAGCCACCCTTTCCGGTCTCCTGTCAGTCCATGAAATGTCTCAGAGGATCTGCTCCAAACCTCCGAATGTTCCAGGGCCCAAAGTCCTACAAAAGTACAAGGACAGCACCAGAGATCTTAAGCTTAATTAATAATTTAGACAAGATCTTCTAAAATAAAAGTGTCTGTTTGGATGCTGTTTCCTCAAACTCAATACATCTACGCTCGTTCTTTCGGCCTTGATGTGCTTCCTGTGTTGTTTCCCTCATTCTCTCTGCCTCAGGATGGATTCTCTACACTGAGGCAGGTTTTCCTGCATTGCTGCTGAGTTTATTAAGGGTGAAATTTAGCTTGTACTTGCTCCGAGCTTATGCTGCATAACGGCTCCATGTGCTTTTGCAAAAGTGGCTCTGGATCAGCCGGAGCACACAGGATTTCGCTCTGACCCAGGAAACTGAGGATATCCCCTGGATTCGAGTGGAATACAGAAACCATAGACAGCTTTGTTCACCTGAAAGCAAAGATGAAGAATAACTATCAGTCTAATGCTACCGCATCAATCCCTTACAGAGTCGTCTGCATGGGCAAGGTGATTGATTTTGTCTGAGGAAGGACAGAATGAAAAGACTTTAGTAGAACAAGGCAGCAGAGGTCTGTCTGGAAAAAACCAGTAGTGTCGGGGAAACATCAGTGATAAGCTGAGATCAGCTTTTTCCTTCTTACCTGAAAATAAACAAGCTACAGGACAAAGTTTTATGAATTATTGATCTTTTGCTTTATGATGCTTGTGCTCCTTTATATTCAGCTGCTGCTGATGCAGTATTTACTGTTTATTAAGTATCTGCTTTAATTGCTTGGCATGTTCAGTGGCAGGGCCTTGCTAGCACTAATGCTGCATTTTTGAAGGCCCTTCATCTCAAAGGAGCTGAAGGGATGAGCCACGAAGTCAGGAGATTAGATGTGAGCTCACCATTGATTCAATGAACATGTGAGGATTATGGATTGTTATCTTTGTGTTCATTGCAGATGAGTAACACAGGCAGATGGTGGTAACTGAATCCTTTAAAGACGGTAGTCATAGCATGCTGTGGGTGTGGCACGGGAAGGCAATGCAATAAAAGAGGTGTAGAAGCGGTAATAGGTGATAAAACACTGAAAATTCTTATTATGAATATGTTTTTTGCTCTCAACATACTTAGAATGCACATTTTCCGGTGGTTTCCTACACACATTCACTGCAATGTGGATTCAGGGCTCTCTGTTGTTAAGGAAATGGGTTTTAAACTTGCATCAACTCAGAAAACACTGGCAAAGGCTGAATAAAGATTCCCTTCCTTTGTAGGACTTCTCAATCATATGGGTGGTTGTTTTGTCATAGAGTTTTCAGGGAGATTCAAAACACTGACTTCAAAATAAGGCTGCAGTATAACAACTGCTGCTTAGGGAGAAAAACAAACCGGTTGTGAACTAATCTAATCACTGCTGGTTGGGTTCCAGCTGCCTGCATGTGCAGTACGTGCAGAGCCTAAACTGGAGAATTTGAGAGTGCTAACTGGCACGAATGCCATAAAAACAGTTGTTCCAGTTTATCATCTGATTACCTATGTGCATCCCTGACCTTTTGAAATGCACGTGTGTGCTTGCTTAGGCCAGATTTATTTGGGGTGGTTTGATATAAGGTGCCACAGGTGATACTGGGCAGGCGGGACGGGACCTGAGTCACAGCCGCGGCTCCCTAAGCCTCACTCAGGGAGAGTTTATGGTCTACAAACCATCACCCTGTTCCAGAGGCTGCTTTCATCAGTCCGGGGAAAATTGTGGCAACAAGGTCACAAGCTTCACCTTATTCTAGACTCGAGGCCCTCTGCTCCGTCAGCTTTTTGCTCGAGGCTCCCAGCCCTGCACCTTCTGCTGGGCTTTGACAGCTCTGTGCCAACCCTTCCCCCAGAACTGCACCCAGAGAGGAGGTGATGGTGCCCACGTAGCTGATCCCTGGGCACTCCCAGTACTCAGGCTTTGGGAAACCAGTTACACCCCTCCCTCTGGACTGGTGTCTCCAGTTCCCACATCCCACCAGTCAGCCTGGGGAGCAGTCTGCAGTTTGTCCCTCTTCTGGTTGGTTCAGGGTGATTTGTTCTCTGTTCTGCACTTCTCATGTGTAGAACTCTCAGATTAGAGACATTTTTACGATACAAATTGTGCTTGGGAGCTTACAGGACTAATAATCATAAACTCTTTGGCTGCCTCCTACATCTTTGGCTGCATTTTTTGTGTTCCCAGAGGGCTGAAAGGATTCCCTGTAAAATTCAGCTGTGCTGTATTTGTGTGTAGGAGAGGGAAGCAGCTCAACTGAGCTGGTGCTTAATGTAGTCACATAAAGAGCTTAGAATTTGTCCAGTGGCAATAAAAGAGGAGAACACAGTTGTAAAAACACTGGCCTCTTTTTCATGGATTTATCCATAGAAACCATCTATTGAATTGATTTGGTTTTCTGGTTTTTTTATGGTAAAGAGCCAACACGGAAGTCAAGTCCCTCAATCTTGACAGATGGCCATAAATTCTGAGTTTTCTAACTCACTTAATCCAAAAGAACGTCATGCCAGTTCAGCCTTACTGCCTAGAGCTGTGAATTCCCAGAATGCCAGAGAAAATAGGGGTCATTAGAGGAACATTCAAGCCTGTTACTGATGTTGCATATGTGAGTAGGTATGGCTGTGTAGGGAGCAGAAGGTGTTGGAGTGGGAGGATTAGAGCCCTGTTCCTCCAAACTTTGAAGTCTGGTGTAAGATCAGGATCATAACAAAATAACAAAAAATGTAGGATGCCGCAGCATATACCAAGCATTACCTACTTCTGTCCAGCCCTTTGGACTGGCCTTTGGAGAATTTTGGGCTGGTTTTGCTCTGTGCTGCCTCACTGAATTGTGGCTTTCTGCTTCCCACTTATGAACTGAGCTGCTGCAGTAATTAAATCAGTCTGATAGGTTTTCATGCCTCCATTTTGATCCCTCCAGACCTACATCATCAGTTTTAAATTGAATATTCTTTTTTTTCCCCTTCAGGACCTCTTATCCTTCTCTCTTCGAGATGGTAAGTTTACTTAGCATTTGTTCTTTGTAAAAATAATATAGTTGAGTTTATATCTGATACTTTAAAGTGCTCAAAAAAGTACTATCCTATGTCATCTCAGCTTCCTCTCTGGCAAAAGCAGCACACTCCTTCCATGCATCCCCTTCAAGAAAAACAGCTCTTATGGTTAATAATACCCACTGAAAATTGAACAGCTCTTCACCCCTTACCTTCACACACCATGCATTGACAAGCAGATGTAAGTGGTGGTGGAGTGGGGTGGTTTTTCTCCAATGTTTCCAGGGAAGCAGGTGACCTCTTCCTTTAGGAAGGCAGTAAAGCTGTTATGAAAATCTCAGCCTAAAAAATTTTCTGCTGGTTGCCTAAAAAAAAGGAAAAAAATTCAGGGTATAAATTCCAGAGTGTCCTGTGAAGCCCATTATAAATAAACGTGATTTTTCTCATATATTATATTACACATAAAACAATTATCTGGTTTGCAATCCATTACATGGATTAGTCTGATAAAAGTAATGAAATAAAGACTGTCTACTGAACAGAATGTTCATTTCTAAAAGAAGCCTGGATTGTATCACTACTTGCATTTTTCAAATCTCTGTGTTTTAACATGTTCTCCCAGGAAAGAACTCACTGCTTGCTGAGTAGCCTGTTGTGCTGCAGAACAAAACAAGTTTTGTTCTTGCTTTATTTTTAATGGAAAATTGACAAGTCAGTTATTGCAAAACCACTTATTTTGCGAAGCTGGAGTTTAGAAGAAATATCTTTCCAAGCCTTGCTGCCTTCCCTCCAGGCTGGTGAGGAAGGAGCCCAGCAGAGTGTCAGCAGGCAGGAAACAGGAAGGGGGCTCAGTACACACCTGCCTGGACTTGCAGGACGTGCCACACTTCGGGAGCGAGTGCAGATAAATCCTGTCCTCATTTCTCAACTAAGCACTAACCTGATGAATGGTGTCATTAAAGGCACGGAATTAGTTTGGTATCTTGGTAATGATGGTAATAAATAAACAAACTTAACAGATTGCCCAATGCCATATTTTATCTATGTGCAGCGGGTATCACAAACGTTCTTTGTAGTTGCTGGTATCTTCACCCACCCTGAGAAAAGCAATTGTGTTTTTCATCCCAGAGTGCACCAAGAACCCTTTATAAAAGCCAAACATCAGGAAGCTGATGAGAGAAACACATTAAAAAAGCAAGATTTGGCACAAATAATTTAAAAACTATTATATTTAAGGTGTCTTTTCTTCAAGAACACCTGCTTATAAGCCCAGGAGTAATCAGTTCTGCTGTCTGGTGTTGTCTGAGTGCACAGTCCACTCCTGCATCTCCAGCAGGGAGTATAAAAGCAAACATTTGTCCGTGGTGCTGCTGGGGGAGCTGGTGTGTAGCTTTACACTCCAGAGTGCCTGTTGTCCCACCAAGATGAGTTGAAGATAAAGCTTTTGCATGAAGGTGCATTTTTACAAAATGCCACCTCCTGCACTGGTGCGATCGAGGTGGGCTGTGCCCAGTTACCCACATAGACATGTTTGATATTTCCAGTTAGCAGTGGTCCTGCTGCAGCATTTCTCTGCTGAAAAGTTGCCAGCAAGCCTCTACCACAGAGGATGGAGACCAAAGGATCTGAGATCCTTTTTCTGCCACAGAGGCATTACCTGGTGTGGTGGCTCTTTTTGCAGGGAAGAAGGATTTTCCATTTATCAGTCTCTTCTCATGTTCCTGGAAGAAAAAGAGGGCCTGGGGGAAGGAGCTCTCTGTGGCATGTTCCTCAAGTGCTCTGCTCCTTAACTAAACTGTATGATCAGACTGATCAGACTGATTTCCTGGGCTTTTCTCTCTTCAAGGATACTATGATGCTCGAGCCAGGGTGTTGATCTGCCGTGTCAGCTGGCTGCTGAGAATCCCCTTGGAAGATCTGGAAGTCCTGGAGGAATCTCTGCTTGACAGCCTGAAGGAACAAAAAGAGGAAGAGTCAGAGTAAGAACATTTTGGTTGACTGTAGGATCAAAAAACGCTGCCAGTGCTCGAAAGCTTAGCAGTAATTACTTGTGCCTAAGTCCAGTCTCTGATTATTCCCCACATGGCTCTTACTGTAATCATTTATGGCTTGATTAGGGTTGCAGAGCCCTCACAGCACTGACAAGCAGAAAAGCTCGGCATTCTTAAAATCAGAGCTGAGACCTGGCCTTGCACACTGGTAAAGGCTGTTCAGCACTGAGCTGCCTCCTTTCCTCTTTCCAGTTGCCTCTCAGAGACCGTAGATTTTGCATAAATACAACGCAAAGACCTTGTTGTCTCTTGTCCCAGTCTCCTTCAGATAGAACTGCCTCTTGCAGAATGAAGTTCCTACAGATAATCAGTATTAGATCCTCAGCTGTTCATTGTCTGTGGATCTGCCCATCTTCTAAGAGACAGCTGGATAACTCCTATTGAAGGGAGATTTCTGAGGGCAACAGGCTGAATCTTCAGATATTTACAGACCTGGCTCATAATTCTATGTTATTAATACAGGATTAATTCTTGGTATCTATAAGAAATGTAGCATCTTTACATTCCTCTTATCAGGCAGGAATTGTGCAACGGTTTAGCAATAATTAAGGCAGTAAACATGTCCGTAGTGGACTTTCAAGGGAAATATTTTCATCTGTCAACTCAGCAAACGGGTTATGAGATAACCCTGAATGCTAATAAAGGCTTTAATCAACACCCATGCCATGGTTCAGCTCAGATGTTACCATGGGGTCCAGCATGTGATGGGTATCTTCCAGTTACAGCTGTATTCAAATAACACTTAACTTTATAGCACACTGTAAAAAAGGAAAGTCAGAATAATCTCAAAGATCGTGGACTGCCAAACGTTTGGTGTGCAGGAGCAAGGGTTGGTATTAATGGGGACTGTTTTGCTGTGGTTTGTGGAAACAAGCTCAGTGCTGGGCCTTTAAGCTGTGTCTGATAATGGCAAAAGAACAGCGTGGATTTCAAACCCTGCTGCCAAGTCAGTGGGGTTCCTGTGTGTCTGCTGTGGAAGGAGCCAGGGTTTCCTACCCTGTCCTTTTCCCAAATCTCAGCCATGAGTGTAAATGTCTATTAGATAAAAGGAAAAAGAAAAACCCTTATGGCGAGAGGAGCCCAAGACAGCAGTGATGAGCACGTTGCTATTGCTGTGCTGAAACAAGGCTGAGATTTGTGGGGAATCTGTAACCCTTTCTTTGGTTTGAAGTCAGGAGTCAATGGGAAAAGGAAGCAAAATACAAACCTGTCACCACCTTGACCTCACAGATTTTGGCGCTGGGAACACCAGCATATGCTTGGGATGGTTCCAGCTTTGACCAGCAAGAGGTTTTGGAACAGAAACAACCAACCAGGGGTTTGGCAGCTCCTGCACAGGTGTTTTTACTGATATTTGTTAACAGGAGGTTTTGCTCCTGCCTTTGCTGCTGTGGATATGTTGGATTGAGGCCCAGAACCTGCAAGTTTAAATGTACAATCCTCTATAGAATTATGCTCCAACCGCTTAAATCCATGTTACTTGTACCAAACCTGTTCTGACCTTGCAGGTGTGTGAACCTTTCTTTTGTACACAGTTCTGTAAGAAACTGGAAAACATCGCAACATTTTCTTGCTAATGTGTGCTCCTGCCACTTTTCCTTATTGAAAAATGACCTGAAATTCCCCATAACAATCTCTCTGAACGTAATTTGTGGTTCAGGCAAGAATCTGCTCGTACAGTGAGGGTAGAGAAATACCAGAAGCAGCAGTTAATTACCACAGTAGATAAAAGCAGTCTGGTAATCCAGTGATAATGGTAATGGAGGAGCCATTAGGAAGCAGCTGCTGGCAGCTCCAGAAGGGAAACAGTGACAAGCAAAACTCCTCCTTTTATTTACTGCATCGGCAGGCAGGATTTAACTGCCACTCTCTTTCTCCCCTCATAACTCAAACTGCTCATTATTGCACCTGACTCCAGGTTACACATGTTCCAGCTCTCTTGTCATTATTCTCAGACACAGTGCAGTGACTGTAAAAGCTGATGAACCTCATGTAGAACAGAAATTTCTGGGTATTGCCGGCCTAGGTATGAACAGCCTGGCTGCAGCACTTGTGTAAAGAGCTCCAGGAGCAATTTTTTCCAAAGCCAAGCATTCAGGTTGGTGACTAAGGCACAAAGTAAAGCATTTTGAAAGGATGAGAGGAAATGGCCTCAAGCTGCGCCAGGGGAGGTTCAGGTTAAGTCAGGAGGAATTTCTTCATGGAAAGGGCTGTCAGGCATTGGAAGGGGCTTCCCGTGGAGGTGGTGGAGTCCCCATCCCTGGAGGTGTCCAAAGACTGACTGGACATGGCACTCAGTGCCGTGGGCTGGGTGACAAGGTGGGGATCGGGCACAGGTTGGACTTGATGGTCCTGGAGATCTTTTCCAACCTCAACGATTCCATGATTCTCTGATAGCCAAACACTGCTTTGTCCGTGGGGCTGTAGAAAGTGACCGTGGTTGTGCAGAAATTGGAGAGGTGTTGTTCTCTGCAGACACCACGTTTGCAGCTGCATAAGGTAATGAACAATGTTTTTTTGGAGGGTCTCTGTGGAGACAAAGTCGTGACGTGCAGGTCCATGGGAGTTCTGCCAGTGAGTGCAGTGACTCAGGGATTTCACCCACTGAGCTCCATTCTCCTCCTGCTGCGCCTCACAAAGCTGCATATTGTTTGGGACTCGTGTAAAATTGTCTTAATCAAAATTACAGTGTGCTTAGGGGGTTCCAGGAAGGATTAGGCAATTATATGGATAATGAAAATCCAAAATTAGGCTAGGATTAACAAGGAAGATATCCAAGTTTGGAAGCAAGATAAATTGTCGCATTTCAAGGCCTGGATTAACTGCTGTGTAAACAGGGCAGAAGGAACCTTCCTCTGGAAACAACTTATTCCAGCATCCTCTGTTTCTCCCACTTTCCTCTGAAATTGAAGCACTTCTTGTAAGAGAAAAAGCAAAGACATTAGAGAGAAGTCAAAAGTAGTGGCTAATAAGTGGTATTTGTTCCTTTTAGGTTTGTTTACCTCTTTCTGATAAGCTTGTTAAAACACAGCTGAAATGCACACAGACAAATGAACTGATGAGTGTGTTTAATTCCTATTATATTATTATATTGTGATGTGCAATTAGAAAGCAGCTCGAAGTAAACACTGCTGTTGGAAAATAGTTTAATTGCACCTCTGTTTGTTAGCACAAATTACCCCTATTCTCTTTTATTTCAAACACTTTTCCCTGTTTCTCCTTAGCTTTCTTGTGGTTTTTTAGGACACTTAAGCAGCATATAGTTAATGAAATGCTTTTGACTTTTTGTTTCTTTTTTTTTTTTTACAAGCTTCAGCCCTATTAGGAAGGGTTTTCTGAGTAAGTAATATCTGTTGGCTTTTGTCAGCAATTAAATTGTTTCAATTTAAATCTGTGGTCCATTTAATCCATTCAATTTAAATCTCTAAATCCATGCTCATAAATCTCAGTATGCTGTCACAGTCCACACCTGCATGTTCCTTTTTACTGGTCCTGGGAGGGAAATTACACCGAGGAGAATAAAAGCAGATTCTGATGCAGCATTGTTATCCATCAGGCTTTTGCCTTAGTCTTTGTACTTCTAATCCCCTCACAGAACTGCAGAAGTCTCAAGAAAAAAGAAGGAAAGAAGGAAGAAGCTGAAGAGATACCTGCTGATCGGTCTGGCGACTGTTGGGGGTGGAACAGTGATTGGTGAGGCTGCCCTTGGCATTTTGGGGACACAGCACCAGGGACAGAGAGGGGTCTGGCTCCAAGAAAAGTATTTTCAGCCCCACAAAAATAAACATGAAAGAATTAGCTGGAAAGGTTATTCCAGTGTAGCTTCACTAGCTGGGGGAAGTATTGAACTGAGGTTGTCACCCTTAAAAATGTTTTCTCCTTTGCTCTCATGTTATAAGAAGATCAGATCTTCAACTCTGAAATCAAAAGTGTGATATTAGATCAGTGTTTCCTGAGCAAATAGAGCACAGCTCACTCCAGATCACCACACAGTCATCCTTTGACTTTGAAATGATTCTTCGTTTTTACTGAAGTCAGTCAAAGAATTTGGGCAGAGATTCGGGGCCTGGGGAGGGTCTCCGGAAGCCTCTTTATTGGACATGCAAAAAGCTCTTCCAGCGAGAGTAGCAGCGCTCTCCCAGCACAGGGAAGTGCCTGCCTACGGTTTCTAAGGGGTAACAGTTTGGTGATATCTCTTGTTGCATCCTCAGGTCTGACAGGAGGCCTGGCTGCCCCTCTGGTTGCTGCAGGAGCTGCCACGATCATCGGGAGTGCTGGAGCAGCTGCTTTAGGATCGACTGCTGGGATTGCTGTCATGGCATCCCTTTTTGGAGCAGCAGGAGCTGGTCTTACTGGTGAGAGAGTGACCGCACCATTCTCAGCCACTGAGACCCGGGATCATGTCTGTAAATGCACAGTTAATGACCCCACTGAACTCTCTGCAGAGCGAGGGAAGCGATTGGAGGTGTAATCTGTGAGATTTTTATGTCAGCACTGATTGAGGTACTGTGTAGCCCCTGGTGACCAAATAGGGAAAGAATATTTGGTGTGTGGCTAATGAAGGACATGAAAACTTGCTGCTTTGGGTTAGAAAGATGCTGCCATGGAGAAAAGCAGCTGTTACAGCAAAAAAACTCTTCTGCTGGATACCCTCAGATCACACAAATTCAGCAGGATCATGTTGGCTCCTTACCAAGCTGTAAGTAATGCATGGACTGACTGAGGATTTTGGAAAGGAAAAAAACCCTCTCCAGATTACCCAATTAATTTCTTAACAAACTCTTAGTGTTAGCAGAGCATGTCCTTTCTGTGCCATCTCTGAGCCGTGTGTTTCTTCCTGGCTGTATGTAGGATACAAGATGAAGAAACGTGTGGGAGCCATAGAAGAGTTTGAATTCCTCCCACTTACTGAAGGGAAGCAGCTCCACATCACCATAGCAATCACCGGATGGCTGTGCACTGGCAAATACGGTAAGAACATGTTGAGGAAACAGAGAGGAGCTCAAAGAGCCGTGGCTGTGTCCTGCTCCAGGCTGTGTTTGTGCTCACAAAGCACCGTCTGCCCCACATTTCCATGGCATGGTAACTAAACCACGTCAATTCTCGCCATAAGACTTTGCAACCCAATCTGCAATCCCAGGCAAACAGAGGAAAAAAAAGAGGGCATTAAGTTGGTGGTGGTAGCGGGATTGGGATCAGCTGTAGCGGGATTGTTTCTGTTAGGGATTGCATGGTTTTGCCAGAAAAGGTCTGTTTGGGAGATGATTGCCAGCACTAGTACGAAGTGTCTCTGAGACCTTATGTTTATCCTCCAGGAATTAGCAGAAAATAGTGTGGTTTTGCTCTCTCTGTATCTGCCAGCTAATGAGGTTTATTGGCAAGAAAGTTCTGTCAAGTAAATCCTGTTAAGCACGGCACTCCAGAGGTGACTTACAGGGGAAACCTTGAAAGGTCTGTAGTGCTTTATTTTCCAGTGTAGCTTGTCATATAAAATACGTCACCTGTCTGCTGATGTGCTCAGCAACCTGACTGAACAGCTGCCAGTTTATTGAGAAGCACCATAATTAACTCTGGGTATCATTAGTGCAGAAGGATGTCTCGCCCTGTCACTTGCCAGGCTGCAGTTTGCTGTCACAGGGAAGTTCTTTTCACTTTGCAGTGCTGGGCTTTGGCTTCTCTCTTTGTCTGCTTGCCAGAGGTCCAAATCTTCAGGGCTGGAGGGCAAGCGTGTTAGAGAGGCAAGCGTGTCCCTCCAGGAACCTTTTTGTGTCTGTTTGCCCTTAAAAGGGAGTTACAGATGACACACATTCTTCTTCCATAACTAGCAGTCTGCTAGAATGTTTTAAAGAGCAAAACCAGGGTTGTCATCCATTTTCCTCCTTACAGCAGTGTCTGTCTGTGTACACACTCCTTCAAACAGAGGAACTGAGGACAGGAATTTTATGGAATTTGCCACTTTATGATTTTGGAGCTGCCAGTAGCTGCCAATCCACGTGTCCACAAATATGACAGTCCACTGTGGCGATCTTGTGTCACTTTGATCAGCAGCTGCCCCAACCTGCCTGCATTGTTTGGGGAAGGAACAGTTTGGGAAGGCTTTTAATGAATTAAGATGACAATTCTACTCTGCCCCTCAGTGTTGATCTGTCATTAATAGCATTGCCAGAATATTCCAGTGTCCTGCAGGTTCTGTTCCAATCCTCAGTAGGGCTCCTCTTGCCAGGAATCAGCCATTGTGTTCTCTCCAAACATGAATTCCATCTTTGGACCTTGCCCAGGTAGCTTCACAGCCCCGTGGAGCAGCATGTTGCACTCCAGTGAGCAGTACTGCCTGGCCTGGGAATCCAAGTACTTGATGGAGCTTGGCAACGCCTTGGATTCCCTGCTGAATGGTTTTGTGAACATGATGGCTCAAGAAGCCCTGAAATTCACTGTCTTGTCAGGTAAGAAACTAAATCATATCAGAGCTGCTTGAGTGGCTCTTGTGCAGTTTCACTGTTAGAGGAGCTTTCCTAAAGAAGGAATGTTTTGGAAGAGGCAGTGCTGGCACTGCCCAGCAGAAGTGACCTGAGCACCTCCTCTACCACACCTGTAATTTAGCTGTGTTTTCCTGGACTGCTGAGCCGCTGTGTCATTGTGTCATTCTGTTAAAGTAACAGCTGGAAACACCTCCCTTCACGTGTGACTGTTCATTTCTCCACATTATTACACCATTTACTGCTGTACAGAAACCTCCCAACACGCAGGTTACGCTCAGCCCTCCATGCCAGAACATCAGATTCTTTCTTATCTTTAGTCCAGCAAAGCATTTCTCAGCACAGCTATTGGGAAAGAAGAGCTGGAAATGACAAAAGCTCCTAGCCTTAGCTTTTAACTTCAGTGAACTGTCTTGATTTTGATGTTTTCTAAGAAACCTCTGTGTGTTGCAGGGATTGTGACAGCTTTGACTTGGCCAGCGTCGCTCCTGACTGTTGCCAGTGTCATTGACAACCCCTGGGGAGTGTGTCTGCATCGCTCTGCTGAAGTGGGCAAACACCTTGCACACATCCTGCTCAGCCGACAGCAGGTAACTGGCCGGAATTATCCAGGAATAACGGCTGGGAGGGAACTGGCCCAGGGAGGTGAAGTTTTATAGTCGTGCTGGTTACATGGTATCTTTCTAGGGAGACAAAAATTAAGAAAACAAAAACTCACAGAGTGCTGCATGGAGGTGACCGGCAGATATCTGGCTCACTGGGGGAAAGGAGGAAGTCCCAAGTGGATCAGAGAAATCCTGCTGAGATTTGTTCCATTTAACCTAAAACTTTTCTAAATGAGGAAGAAGAGATCCAGGTCATAAATGACCAGTGGCTTAACCATGTCAGAACACAGCCAGGCCCACTCACCTAGTGGAAGTCAGAGAGCAGGAAGTGAGGTTGGGTGAAAAGGAAAGGAGGATACAGAGTTTTAAAAATATTTATTGATCATTAAGGGGCACCAGCAAAACAACCTGAGAGAAAAGTGGGTGGCAGCCAACACCCAGTGAGCCGTGGCTTTGCCTGCGGAGAAGGGGAATGGGCTGGTACCTGACAGAAGGGACAGGAGTCTCTGTGAAAAGGCTTGAAAAAAGACATTTCTCCCTCCAAGAGCCTGCCATCATTTGCTGGGCCAGCGCTGGTTTTTGCTGGCCACGTGTTTGTCTCACACCAGGCACTGCTGCTTATGGAGGAGCCCGAGGGGAGCTGTGGCCCCAGAGCAGTGTGTCCCAGCAAGGTGGAACAGCAGAGGAGGAACAAACTTGATTTCTCATAAAAATCCAATCCTAGAAAACTCAATAAACTTTACTTCATACAAGCCCTTTGTTTTGCTTGGGGGCATTTGTTCCTGCCTGTTAAGCATTTGCTGTTGTGAAAACACACATTCCAGCGTGCTGGAGAGTCTAAAATTAGTTAATGTGGCATCTGGGGTGTCCATCACACACCTGCTCCCTGCATATTACAAAGACCATTTTTCATTGATGTTGGGATTAGGCTCCCTTTGATCTTACAGAAAATCTTATTAGGCTATTCAAAATAAAAGCTTAAAGCTTAAAAGCCACATCATTTTTTATAACCATGGCATGGTGCTGCTGTCAATCAGCCTGAAATCTGGAACTGGTCAGTATTTTTGTATTACAGCTTCTTCTTCTGTTTATTGAAACATTTCTAGGAAAATTTTGTTCCTTGAATAAGGTTTTCCTTTGGGAATCTCAAACCAATGACAGCATCTGTTTTGGTTCTGTTTGAAACATCCGCTTTGTTGTAACTGCTGATCATTAGACTTTTTTCAGTTGATTTTTTGAAGATCAAAACATACAAAATACTCAAATATGTAGAATTCTCCATATTGAACTGAGCATAACTTTGAGGAGACCTGATCCCTTTGAAATCGACCAAATTGCTCCAGTATTTCAAAGGTGATGCACAAGCAGGTGCTCTGTGTCTCAGGCTCTCGGGGATCCCAAGCCCAGTCTCTCCAGAGAAAACACCATTTGATGGCATTCTTTCCTTTCCTTCTTTCTCAGGGCCAGAGACCTGTCACACTGATTGGCTTCAGCCTGGGTGCCAGAGTCATTTACTTCTGCCTGCAGGAAATGGCTCAAGAAAAAGGTAAAATTCTCCTTCTAACTGTTTTTTCATCTATTTTCCTTACTCCTGGTGGAGAATTGTTCTTCCAAGAGGAAGAACACAGCTCGGGTCTTTTAGGATAGGACAAAAACAAAAAAAAATGAGATTTAAATGTCTTTGGAGCCAAATTCTGCTGTCATTTCCCCCAGTCCAGCAGATGGAATCCACTGTCTTCACTTGAGGGGTTTCAGTGGGTCACTTTGGTCTGTAAACAACAAGGTGACATTTGTGATCAGTCCGGAGCTGCCCGTGCACTGCCTGATCCCGGCAGAGGATGCTTTGCCTTTCTTGGGAGCTCTCTGCAGCTCTCGTATCTGATTCCCTGAGTCCTGCCTTCCATTTAAGTCGCTGAAATGCCACTGTCATCTGCTATTTTCATGGTAATTTTCCCCCAAAGTCAAGTATAAAACCATCTGTCAATTTATTACCCATTGTGGTTCTGTTTATTAATAGATTCTATTTTTAATTTAGGAAAAAAAGAAGAGTAAAATCATTATGATCAGTTGATGGAAACTGTATCTTGGAGTTGAGTCAGCAGTGAGTGTGTGCAGCCTGCCTTCCCCCCACGTAGCAATTTAACTCATTAACCATTTAGCGTCACAATAAATCATAAATAGACAATTTTATATAGGAAAATGTCCAGTAAAGTCCAAGAAGGTGGGAACAGAGTCAAGTGAGGATGGAGAAGGTCAGCACTGACAGCTGTGTGCCAGAACTTCACTTCTGGTTTAAAATGGAAGTCCTCAAATACAGGAATTCTGTTCTCAAAATAAATCTAATCAAATCCAGAATGATCCTAACAGAGTTACACTGGAGCCAGCACCCAGATCCTAATCTGGCCCTAGATCTACACTTTTCGTGTCCTGAGGATGCCAAGGGCTGAGGAATTTCCAGGCTTTTATTTCAGTCTGCAGGCTCTGGAATAACACGAGCCCATACCTTAGGGAGGAAATCCTTAGGGGTCTGGAAGGTTGGCTGCCACTCCAAAGAAATCCAAGTATCGTGGTGATGTATCAGAGCAGCTCGCACCATACACTGATTTTTCAGTTCCTTAATTGAATTCTGAAAGCTGAGCTGTTTGTGAGATGAAAAGCAGCATGTTTAGCACAGATTGCCAAGGCGTTCTTCACAGGCACATTCCAGAGCAAGCCACAGAAGGAATGGAGCTGGGACCTGGGACAGCTGAGACTGATTTGGGTTTGGACTTGTATGTCTCACACGAAAGGAACACACGGCCCTGTCATGCAGGGCTCTGTATCCAGATGGCAGTGGCATTTCTGAGGACAAATAGCTAATGATGGATTGGCCAGTGAAACACCACGGCAGGGACTCAGACTCTGTTCAGATGCTTCTGAAAAAAGCATTGCTTCTGCAAAGCAATGGAATAACCTTTGGATACTTCATCACGGGTGACTTTGGGAGCCAGAGCTCAACAGGTTTCCAGAAAATGGCATTATGGCAGAAGCTGGAGTAAATGAGCCATCAGAGACACGTTACTGCATGGGAAGATCATTGCTCTGATTTCTTCATCGTGATTCCCATGCATTTTAGTAAATAATTAGCAATTAGCAAACTAATGCAAATTGATAGTGTCTGTAACCACCAGAGCCTGAACCTTGAAACCCAGCTGTGTGTGACCGGAGTGAGGTGTCACGCACTGGGTGTTTGGTACTGATCACAGCTCCTGTGACCAGTATCCTGCTGGGCTGTCATCCCTGCTGGGCTCAGGTGCTGGGAGTGCTGCTGCCAACTCTGCCCTGGAACATCTGTACACAGCCAGAGCTGAATTCCAGCCCTGTTCTCCCTCCAGTCAGGACTAACGTGCTGAGGTTCTTTCCCTTTCCCAGTGAGTTGCATCCCAAGGGCACAGCAGGGCCCAGCTCCCAGGATTGATTGTGGTCTCTGGGACAGCTTCTTTCTTCCACACCTTTTCTGGAGAAATCATCTTAATCAGGTTTTAATTTTGGCCTGTCGTGCTCACTCTGTTCCCACCTGCTTGGACTTGATTGGAAATTTTTCTTTATTGTGCCGGTTTGGCCAAAATCTAGTAATACAGCCCCTGAGAGAAAACCAGGTTACAACCACCCTTCCCCCCACAGGGTTAGGGAAAAAAGGAAATTCTTCCTCGAAGGAAAGTGAAAGAGATAAAAACTATTTATTTTAACAAACACACAGGAAAAGGAGAATGATGCTCAATAATGAATTAAAACCCTTGCTATAGAGAGAAACCTGGGAAGATTTCAGAGTCCTTCTGTAGGTGTGGTCTCTCTCCTCCTCGGAGCTGGTCGGTGAGGGCGTGGGCCCACCCCCGGGCCTCGGGGAGAAAATTCTCCTGATGTGTTCTGATGTTGTTGAAACAGTTCAGAAGAGAAGAAGGGAAAAAACCAAAGTCCCAGGAAACAAAATTCAGCTCTCCTTCTCATGCCAAGAGGGAAAAAAAACCAGCTGGCTGAAGGAAAGCAAGCAGGGTGCTCCCTCCGTGCTGCCCACAGCCAGACAACACAGAGGAGTGTAATCTCTGTGTCCTTGAGAAGCTGCTTTGGAAAGTTCGTTTGGTTGTTGGTTTTTTTTCCCTCAAACTCAGTTTAAAGGCACAGAAAAGGCACAATATTACTTTCTGGGCATAGAGCATGATAGGGGATACACATGATAGAGTCACCCTAAGACATTTATAAAACTCCTTATTCATTAGCCATTCTCTATGAGGTTAAATGGTTAATGAATTAATTTTCTTCCACTGCTTTTGCAGGCTTTATTGTTCTTCATCATCTAGAAGATTTACAAACTGTGAAATACGTTTCATTTATCTCGAGCCTCAGCTGCTCTGCAGGCCAGTGATCTGTTCCCAGGTTTCTAACCTGTTAAAATTCAAAGAAAATGAGCATTTTTCAGCCAAGGCTAAACATTTTTTTGTTGTTGTTCTGAGCAAGCACTAAACTGGCAAAGGACTGGAGAAACAAAAGCTTCCAACACCTTGCCCAAATATTCAGGATCCTGATGAATTAGCTGCTTGTTTTTTCAGTTGGCTTACGCTGTGGCCGTGGAATTTAGAACCTTGGTTGGAATGAGCTTTCCTGTTAGCAAGGCTCTGGGTTTCCTTTTGATTGCCCGTGATTATGGGGACAGGGCTTTATTGCTCACAGATTACACTCACAAAATTGAATTGCGCTTTGCGCTTTTTGATGGGTGAAAAATTTGCTCTGCAATAAGAAGTAATTCCAGGAGAGCTCATTTGGATTTGTCAGGCACCGGGATTTACACCACAGAGAAGGATGCAGGCACTGCAGGCAGCTCCAATCCCTTATTGCTTTCAGAGAAAGGAAACTAAGTGATTTACATATGAAAAGTCTACCCAGGCAGCACCTCTCCCTCAAATGTTGAGTTTAGCTCAGGTCTGTGGAGCCTGGTCTCCCACAGGTGCAGGGTATGGATTTGGAATGTTATCCTCATGAGTCTTCCATTTAACTGCTGTGGCATCAGAGGCTTCATCTCTCTTTACAAAGATTTATGGAAGATACTGATATATTGTTCAGGAGTTTAGGAAAATAGCAGAGCTGCCCAGTATTTCTCATTCCATCACTATTTCTCCTGAAATTGCCCAGCTGCGGCTTTCTGATAAGTGAGGAAGATTTATTATGCTTAAAAGTCAACATTGCTGTTCAGCAAATCAGGCCCTGGGCATTCAGGTTACAGCAGAAGGAAATCAAACCAGTCGGATAGATCTTCACTGGTTATTGGCAAGTGCCTCCATTGTTGCTACTTCCAAATCAATATTAATTTTCTCTTGCATGTTCAGGTCATGTTTTTCATAGAATTAGCTGTGGGAAGAGTTCCTCATGCTTCACATACCACAACATTTGCTCACTCTGTGGGATCTCAGACCCTTTCACCTATTTCAGAGCTTTGTGCAAACCCACATCACTGAGTCTGCAGAAAGACCTTTCCAGAGGTTTCCAAACCTTTCCAGAGGTTTGCTGCTTGAACAGCATCTTACTGAGCAAAGACCAGGCCACTTCTCCCTCCTGCCATCAGCCTGGTCCTTTGCACTGTCTGAGGATCTAGATTTTTCACATTTATTAACTCCAGTGTGGACTCTTCACATGTATGCAAAGTTGTATTTATGATCCTCCTTTCCATTGTTTCTGTCTTGCAAATTGAAGCCACCAAAATGATGATTTTTCTGGAGCGCACATCTGAACACACTTCATATAAGAATATTTTCTGATCCATCTTCTAAATCTGAGCTGTTCTGCTTTCACCTTGACAGACTCACAAGGGATCATTGAGGATGTTGTCTTACTGGGAGCTCCGGTGGAAGGAGAAGCCAAGCACTGGAAAGCTCTCACCAGAGTGGTGTCGGGCAGGATCATAAACGGCTACTGCAGGTCAGTGTGTGCTCAGTGCCCCGCCTCGTTAGCCTGGGAGCGGTTCGGGGTATTTATCCCTTTCAAGCACTTTGTAAGTGCTGGTGAGGACATTGATTCAGCAGTGCCAGAGCCTCGTCCCTGCAGGCCTCTCCCTCAGATCCACTGGAGGTGACAGCTTCAGGAGGCACTTGAAGGCTGTTGACCCAGCTCTTGGCTCTTTGTGACACTGGAAGCCCAAGTAGGTCCTGTTCATAGAGGGATCCTAAAGCTGGGTCAGTGTGTGTGTGTGTGTAATCTGGTATATTCTAAAGCCCCTTTAAATCTCAGCTTTGTGTGAAGGACTCTAAATACAGCAGTTAAGTTTGCTGACTTAAAGAATGGGAATTAGAACCTATAAAAGCTTTAAGATGCAGTTCACTTGTGGCTGCTTATGGGGAACAAGATGTGAAAATCACAATGGAAGGGAAGGAGCTCAAGCAGATTGAAGGTTTTTATATCTGGAGTGGGTTTCTGGTCAGGATAATCCACATGAACAAGATATTTAACTTGCAGAGGAAGAATAGCTGGAATAGCTGTAGCAAGTTTAGCAAGAATGTGAAAGAATACGAAGATTGCCTTCAAAACAAATACCAGCCTTTTAAAACCACATTTAAAAAAACATTTTAGAAATAAAAGCAGACAACTGTTGTGCAGAGTTGTGGGAGCTGCTGAATGAGAAGAGGGAGGTTCAGAGGCCTGAAACAGCTGAAGCAATCTCAGAAAAGCTATTAAGTATTCAAGTGACAGCTTCAAACCTAATGACTGTGTCTTGGAAGATAATTGTGGCAGGAACACTGCTTACCAGCACAATTAGATCCAGGGAAATTAAAACCAAGGAATGAAGCAGGGAAGACTAAGAGCATGGGGAAATAAATTGAGAAATAACCAGGCAAGAAGATTAGCAGAGAACCTGCAAATCAAGACAGTTTATAAAGCTGTGAGCCCTCGGGTCAAGGACAGGTGAAAATGCTGCTGGTGTTTTCCATGCACACACCATATGGATGCCTACACACGTGAGTGGAAGGTGGGGAAGTATTGTGTTACTCTGCTTCTAACAGAGTGTTCTAACTTAGAAGAATTAAATAAATTAATTAAAAGTATTCAAGGTTAAAACAACGAATTATCAGTCCCATCTCTCAGGTAGGCTGGAAATTGTTGCTTTTGTTCTCCTTGGATCCCAGGATTTTCAGGGATGCTAGGTGTAAACACCACTTGCAGTGTTTCTTCATGTGGCATAAGGAAAAGCTGCCTCCCTGGGAGTGCTCTGAGTTCCTCCAAGAAGCCATAAATTATAGAAATCATTGCACATAACTGAGTTTACCCAGCAAATATTGTTCCTTCCTGTGTTCTACAAAAATAAATTTCACTGTAAGAAGCTCAGCGTATCCATTTCCTAGAACACACACACCCAAAAGATCTTGTTATAGTTTCTAAGCCTGCCTGGCTGTTGGAATAAAATACAGTATGTGAGTGTCTAGGCGTTATTCAGGTAATATGAGAGGCAGCTAGAGGAGGGAATTGAGAGATATGGGGAATTTCTGTGAGGATTGAGATCTGAGAGAAAGATTATACAAACACTGTGTGGTAAGGCCTCACCTGATTCTGATTTCTCTGGTCTCTCACTTGTACAAAGGGTGGCCTTGTTCTGTCACTTCAAGAGTAACTCTATTTAGGTCAGATGAATTACCCTGGATAGAATTCCTGTAAGATCAGATTTGAGCCCAGCTGTTGAGCTTCAGTCCTTGTTCTTCTTTGGTTTTGGAATATGAGGGGACAGGGCGAGTGAGAGCCCTGTCAGCTGTCGGAGCTGTCCCCTCCCACTACACAGCAGGGTTACAAAATCCCAGGGGGAAACCTCACCCAAATCAGTTGCCCTGGCTCAGCTTTTGAAAGAACCCACGCCTGAGCAGCGTGGATGTGTTGTAAAGGTTTTGCAGGGCTCTGTGTAGACTTACAACTCCTAGTGTGGATTATTTGGGAGTAGCCAGGAATGGGCACCTGTGCAGGAGCGTTTCACCCGCTGCCATCACAGAGCACAAATCCCACTCGTGTCCCACTTCAATCTGCTCTGTAGAGCACAGTGGCATTTCGGTGCCCGGATTTTATGCTGTTGCTCAGCACAGAAGAGTTTTGTATTTCCTTCTCTCTTCGTGCCATGGTCTACCCTGAAACTGTCACAGTGACTTATGGCACTGCTTTTAGAGTGGGAACAAACTCTTCCTAGTTCTGTCACTGAAGCCATGTATTTCTACAGTACCTATAAATCAGGAGCACTCCCAGGAGCTTCACAGCTGATATTTATGTCACAACATCAGTGTTGTAGGTCTCATCACCTTTACAGCTTTATGGGCTGGAGAACCTATCAGTGCACCAAGAAGATTAAATATGTCAAAGTGCAATCCCTAAGCAAACATAGAAATAAACAGAAGGGTCAGATTTTTAAGCTCCCTGCAGGTAAAGAGACTACACCCATGGATCAAGATTCAGTTTAGGCTTACACCCCTGTGTCCCAGGAACCTGCCCTGAATCCAGCAAGTGATTCCTACATCACACAGACCTGCAGCAGGTCTTGCTCCAGACATCACTGTGCTTCCCAGCCCTTCCACTCTCTCATGGTCTGAGTAGTAACACACTGGAAGTGTTCCAGGCCAGGTTGGACAGGGCTTGGAGCAACCTGGTCTAGTGGAAGGTGCCCCTGCCCATGGTAGGGTGTGGAACAGGATGAGCTTGAAGGCCCCTTCCATCCCAAACTGTTCTGGAATTCTTTGATTCCACATTGCATTGGCTGGGAAACAGGATTTATTCCTGCTCTTCTCTGCTTCCAGGGGGGACTGGCTGCTGAGCTTTGTTTACAGAACCTCCTCTGCCCAGCTCAGCGTCGCAGGCCTCCAGCCAGTCGACCTGGATGACAGGAGGATGGTGAACATGGACCTTTCCTCTGTTGTAAGTTCTCATATTCTCATTTTTTCTCCATCATCCTTTGCCTGCAGCACTGGAACACCACACTCAGTGCGCAGGGGAAGCTGGGGACTGAGAGAGCCCCTCCAGGTACACTGTCTCTTTTTCCTGTCTTTGAGGGAACTCTTACCCACACTTCCCTCTGGATTTTGTTGGCCCAGCTAGCGCTCAGCATTGAGCAAAACAGTGAGAATCTACCTCTCCTATCGGGTATGTTTGAGTTTTTTTGGTTCTGGCATATCTCATACTGGAGATAGAAAATGCTGTTACTCCTCAAGAAGGGCCTTGCTGTCACAGAATCATGGAATGGCTTGGGTTGGAAAAAGCCTAGTCCCACGCCCTGTGAGTGTGGATCCGGGGGAGGTGAGATCAGCAGCTGGAAAACGTGGATCTCAAACACGCGCCTGCACAGCAGGTGCAAGCCACTATCTTATCTTGGTGGAGCCTTCCACACTGCTCAGGTTCATCCAGGGGCAGGCTCCTGGCCCTTGTACCTTGGTCCCTGGGGCTGCAGGAGCCGGAGCTGGTTTGGAATTACAGAAGCTCTGTGATAGCAATGACTGGTTTGCCAGGTCCTGCTACCTTTTCAGAGTGTGTGTCTCCAGGGAACGGGGAGATTCACTGGTATATCTGGGAAACATGTAGCTTCCTCAGAGCTATCTGGTGTCATTAGTGATAAGCCACTGTTAGAACATCTGGCACTATATCTAAGCAATATTCAACTCAGTTATCTTAAACTCATCGCCGCGTTGCTGTCTCTTCCACAGAAAAAAATGCAGAACTTATTTGTGTATCCATATCCAGGGAAATCTTGAACTTGCCATCATGGTTTTTTCCATATCTTAATGTTTTAATTGACTGTTTACACTCTGTAAACTGGAAGATGCTTAGCACAAAGCTCAGGATACTTCCATGGTCGGTGTTCCTGCTGTGACTCTTCTTCCCAAATGTCTCCACAAGCTGGCAGGGACTGTCAGTGTTGCTCTGGAGCTAAAGGCACTTTGAAGAGCTTTCAGATTTTTTGGAGCACCAGCTTGCTGAGCCTATAAATACCCAACTGTTCTCAGCTCATTTCATTCATGATAACTGAGCTCTGCACAGCCTTTGGCAGCACACGCAGGGCTTGGTGCTGAGCAGAGAGAACAGACACTTGGAGGAACTAAACAGGGGCTTCCCAGGAGGAAGGGGTTTAGTGGAGGCTTTTAAACATGGTCCATGCATCTTTGCATCTCTCTGGGCTGTCAGCATTTCCACACACTCCCACATCCATTTTCTCACTGTCCCCAGAGCTGCCAGTACTCATTTGCTCTCTGACATCTGTTGCTGGCATGAAAATGGCCCAAGATGCCAGGTGGTGGCACTGGGGTGACATTTCCTGTCAGTCAGTCCATGTCACCCCTCTCTTTCTGAGTTCTCTTCAGAGACCCTCCTTCTAATGACCCTCTGCTTCCTGAAGCATGAAACCCCCCAGAGCCCTGCACGCTTTATCCTGCCTGGATCACAACAGCTTCTTCACTCCCCTCAGAGGAGCAGGATTTCCATTTCAGCTGAATGAATAACGTCTGCAGAGCTGCTCTCTGCTCATCTCCCAGAGCTGTGTGTCTGCATCCCGGCTGCCTGGTGCCAGCAGTCAGTCCCAGCACTGCTCTCCTTCAGAAGGAATTGACACTTCCTTCATCTCACTGCAAAGCTTTGGAGAGGAAAAATGTATATTAAGTAGGTGTCATTGCCTTGATCCATTTTCCAGACCATGGGAAGAAATACAGTGCATTCTGGGGAACATTTCAGAAGTAAAAGGAGCAAGAATGGGGAAGGAAGTATCCAGGGGCAATATTTTTTAAAGTGGTAAGAAAGCAAAGATGGATTTTGCTGCAAGTGCAGTGCAGTAGCATAACAGAAAAATACATATTGGTATTTAGAGATATAAAGAGATAGAGGTATTTTCTTTGTGGAGACCAGCTCCATCCCTGCAGATGCCCTTGTTGGAGGTCCCTGTGAGTGTCCTGCCAGGAGAAGGGCAAGCTGTGATTGAAGAAAAAAGTGTAGCTGGTGCAAAGGTGCTCTGCATGAAAATATTACAACGGCAGCATCAGTATTTTTGGCATCTCCCAGTCCATCCATAACGAAAACTGGACTGGATCCAAACAGCTTGGTTCTCTCTGCTGTGGTAGCATCAGAACCCTCAAATGAGTGGAGGATTAGGAGCCCTCAGTATAAACAGGAATTCACCTCTAAGGCCCCCATCTCACGTCTCTCTTGATTAGTGTGGTTTTTATCTGACTGACAGTAAAAAAGCAGAGAGAAAAATGTCCTCCCACTCAGCAAACACAGTTATAAAATCCTTCCTCATGGTTACAATGGGGCTGATTTATTCCGTGGATTTATTCGACAGCACCTGTTAGAGACCAAGGAAGTCGTGGAGCTGCAGGGGATTATCCTGATTGCTGTTTGTTCCCAGGGGAATTTGGTCAGTGCCAAATTCCAGGGGAATTTGGTCAGTGCCGTCTGAATTAACATTTGAATATTGCAGAACTGCTCAAGGACACCTTCAGGGAGGCTCAGGAGTCAGCAACAAGTCAGCAAGCTCAGTTTCACAGCAGCAGAAATCAGGGAGGTTTAGAGGCAGTGGGAACGTGTGGCTGGAAGTCTGGTGGAGAGCAGGGATGTGTCATAGAATCAGGGAATTGGTGAGGGGGGAAAAGCTCTCAAGAGACCACTGAGGCCAGTCATTCCCCCAGCACTGCCAAGGCCACCACTAACCCATGTCCCCAAGTGCCGCATCCACACGGCTTTTAAATCCCTCCAAGGATGGGAATTCCATCCTTGCCATGTGCCAGGGCTGAAGAGCCCTTTCCATGGAGAAATTTTCCCTAATATCCAATATAAATGTCCTCTGGCACAGACGGAGGCGGTTTCCTCTTGTCCTCTCACTTGTCACCTGGGAGAAGAGACCAACCCCCACCTGGATCCAGCCTCCTGTCAGCTCTCAGAAAAGGGACCAAAATTCTCATTATGAGGGAAGACAGATTCAAGGCAGCCAGGTACATCAATACCATAAGCAGATGGGAAGTCTGAATTTTGTGAAATCCAACTGTTTTGGCACTTCTGTGAGTCAGGCTTTTTTCCTCCAAACACATTAAATTGTGGTTTTTCCCGCTGTATTTCCAAGACTTGCAGCAAAGAATTAATTATGGTTACAAAATGCAGATTAATCAAGAACCCTGGGGAGTTGGAAAGGCAAAAAAAGGTTGCCAGTGTGTCACTGCTCCTTTGTTGCACTTGTTCCCACGGAGCAGTGCCACCTCCCCAAGGGCAGGATCAGAGGAACAAGAGCTTGGAGCAGAACCCGGCTTCGGGCAGCTGCCTGGAGGAGCTGGGAGAGCCCCTCCACCATCAGGGGGACATGCAGGGCTTTGTGGAAACAATTCCATCTGTTTCTGAGGCTGTAAGGTCACAGGGATGGCTTCCACACCCCTGGAATCATCAGTGGCTTCATTTTCTGTGCTCCTTCTTGCTGTTGATTTGGGAGCTCCAAGAATCCCACATTAAATACATATTCAATATGTTTTTCCCTTTGGGACATAAGCAGAGGGTGCTGGCAGGGTCACTGTGTTAGAACAGAGGAAGAAAATGAAAAAGCTTTTCCAAAAAAAAGTGCAAATGAGGCCATTAATAACTTGCAGTTTGTTTTTGCTCTGTGGCTGGCAAACCTCAAAGGCCGATGTCCCTCCTTGCTCCAGCACACATGGATTGCTTGAGCTGGATTGTGCTTTGTGGGAGCCTGGGGATGCTCAGCTGCTTCTAAAGGCAGAGAGAACCATTTTACAGGACTCATATTTCACGAGGCTGGTGCCCAAATTCCCATGTGCCCTGCACTGGAAACCAGCAGAGTGCCACAGTTTCCTGCAGAGTTACAGGAGGGATTTTCCCATTCCCCCAAGGTGCCCGGAACACGTGTGTATCCTTCCACAGGTCATTCCCATGTTATCTGCTGGAGTGTGTACAGTGTCCACAACCCCCAGCTACCCTGGGCAGGGCTGAATTCCTGGGACTGCAGCTTCTCCTTCAGAAGAGCTGAGGGGACCAAGTGCCACGTTTGAGCGACTCACGGGTGGCTTCTATTTCCATCAAACGCAGTCCAGCAGAGGAAATTCACTATTCCTTTGCAGAACCAGCAAAGTTGTGATGCCATCACGTCTTTCTCCTGTGGAACATAACAACTGGCATCACAAATCACCTTTGATAGATTTTCTCTTCCCCCTCAGAGCACTTTGCATGTGGAAATGGGACAGTTCCTGCAAGTGCAGGCTCTGCACCCCCTGTCCTTTCCTGCTCTGCGGTGAGCGGGTCTGTAGCTGTTGGCTTTGCAGGCAGCTTTCCCCATCCCAGCCCTTCCTGGAGCAAAGCAGTGGGAGTTTTCCCAAAGTACTGTTCAGCTGGGTTCTGCAGGAATAGCTGCACAGAGCCTGGGCAGGTGAATTAAGGATAGAAAATTCAGCCTTTAATTTCCTGTCGTCTGCTGGAACGTGAACACTGATTCTGTATCATTTTTCTGCTCCCTTTGAGCTCCATTTGTGACCTCCTCAGCTAACATGGAAACAAAATCCCAGCGCAACAGCCAATTAAAAGTGTTAATCAAGGGGAAGGCTGACTTTGCTGACACCTTGGGCACCTCGTGTTTGAGATGCTGCGATGAGAGCAGCGGAATTATTGATAGGAGCTGGATGTCACTGAAATACCACAAAGGTGTCACTGCCCTGGTGACACTGGGGAAAGGGGAGGGCTTAGACCTGCTGCAAATCCCAGTGTGGTGGATTTGTAGGATATCACATTGCTGAGGAGAGATGTGGCGCTACTCCACAGCTCTTGGAATTTTCCAAATGCCCAAGACTTCTTGCCCAGACACATTATTGCCATCAGCTCATGAGGGATGAGTCAGAACAGGTTGTTGTCCCAAAAGCAGCAAAAATTCCTTTAGTTAACCTCAGGTGACCTTGTTTTGTGGGGTTGGGCTGAGAACCTGGTTTGAAAACAGCAGAGGTGGTAATGCTTGAGCTGACAAATCTTGTGTATTCCTGGAGCAAGATGGGGAGAGGAAGGGTGACAATCCCTTTGGGTGTTACAGGAGTCACCCTCTGCTTCAGGCTGGTCCTGATACATCCTTCTGGTTATGGGCACTGAACCTCATCTCGATGTTCTCATGTGGAATCCTGAATAATTTTCCATAATCCTGGTGTGATCAATATGTCCAGTATTTTGGGTCACTAGTGGCCTGCTGTGGTTTCTAAAGTGTCAGACCGCTGGGTCCCCCTAAGCCCTTTCTAGGAACACTCCATTTCAGTGTATCAATCCAGTCTTTATTTTTGGGATCTCTTGTTCTCCATGGCCTAAGACATTATGTTCAAATTATTCCCCAGTGATAATTATATGCACAGTTTATGCTGGGTCTTTTAAAACACTCTTTAAACCATCGAATTTAAATAATTTTCACTTGGATTAGCACAGAAAAATGGGTTTTTTATTATAGCCACCTTATAAACAAGTGAGAGTCATTGGGGAGAGCATCTACAGAAAATAGTCAACAGCAGCTCCACAAACAGTTGAAAAATTAATGGAAGAGCTGTTTCCTTCAGTGGGATAGCTTGGAGTGCTTTACCTGGGAACAGAGGGACATTTGTGAAGGCACATTTCCCTTGAAACTCTTTCAAGGACTCTTATTAATTCAGAATATTAATTCCTAATTCTGTGCTGCCTGTTGTCACTGATGTACAGCTGCTCTCCATCTCGTCCCTTAGACCTCCAGAACTTGATTCCTCCATTTCCTTCCTGTGTTTTCTTGTTATATTCTGTATTTTACTCCTCTCCATCATCCTCTTGGAATTGCTGAAGGTAAATTGAGAGTAAAGCTGGCAAAGATTTTCAGCAGTGGATGAATCCAACAAAAGCCAGTGATTACTCAGAATTTTCAACACTGATCACAAAACATATCAAAGTTTGATGGAAAAAACTCTTGGAAAAAGCTCTTGCCTTGGTGTGGAATTGCCTGAGGGTGTCTGAGGGGAACATCCCTCAATTACCACCCCAGAGGTGACAATGAGGATCAATCCCTTGTGGCTGAAAGATGATTGCAGGAAAAGAATTACAGTCTGGCTCAAAAAATATCACTGCAATGAAAGGACAACTTTTACCAGTCAAGTTTACAAGTCAAGAACTTTTACCAGTCACTTTTAAAATGAGAAGAAAAATAAGAATTGAGTGCCTTATTCTGTCCACAAGGACTGTGATTGTGCAAAGAGACGCTGTGAAAGCAAGGGCTCTGAGCCTCAGCAGAATCAGTTTTTATTCCCTCAGTTTGTCAGAGCAGAAATAGAAACATTAGAGAGGAATAATGCAAATGGCATTGTCAGGGTTTCCAAAATAAATTAAGCTCTATCCGTTTTTCCTCAAATATATTTTTATTGGTTTCTCCAGGACTGCTTGTGCCCAGGATGCACCATTGCTGCAGGTGCCAAATTCAATTGGTGAATTGAATCAATTTTTAATAAATCCATTTAAATTGCAGCTCCTGAATTAGTGGATGTATTCACCATCCTCTCTTTGAGAAAACATTGTTTCCTGACAATCCAAACAGAAGAATTTTATTCCTATTCTAACTTCATTCAGCCACAGCCTCTGTCAAAGTCTCTGAATGTTTTCTGGTTCCTGCTGTGGAATCTGCTCTGCCTCTGGGTTTTCCAGCTCCTCTGCCCAGGCAGCATCGGGGCTTTGCCATGAGCTGTCAGAAAACTGTGGGAAACAGCCAGAACATTTTCTGCCAGACTGAGAGTTGGGATTGTTCATCCTGGAGGAGAGAAGGCTCCAGGGAGACCTCAGAGCCCCTTCCAAGGCCTAAAGGGGCTCCAAGAGAGCTGGAGGGGGACTTGGGACAAGGTCCTGCAGGGACAGGACACAGGGAATGGCTTCCCACTGCCAGAGGGCAGGGATAGCTGGGATATTGGGAAGGAATTGTTCCCTGGGAGGGTGGGGAGGCCCTGGCACAAGGTGCCCAGAGCAGCTGTGGCTGTTCCTGGATCCCTGGAAGTGTCCAAGGCCGGGTTGGACGGGGCTTGGAGCAACTTGGGATAGTGGAAGGTGTCCCTGCCCATGGCAGGGGTGGAATGGGATGAGCTTTAAGGTCCTTTCCAGCCCAAACCATTCTGGGATTCTGTGGGTGCCCTCTGTCAGGCAGGATGTATCCAGACTCAGAATTAAGGCTTACACTGACATGTGGGAATATCTGTGACCAGAGGAGGCTGCCAGCTTGGCAGGGCTGACTGGATTTTGAGGGATAACCTGGCAGAGCTTGGGAGCCCTGCAATCCATCAGCCTGTGCCACCGTTTGGGCTGTGTGGGTTCCGAGGCAGCATCCAGAACGGAGGAGATTTTGGAAAGCAGCAGTGACATTTGAGCTTCTTCCCGTCTGCACCGACAGCTTCCGGAACTGGCAGTTCAGTTCAGAGCAGGTCTGGACTCCAGTGCTTTTCCTGGACAACACCTTCACTGCAGCTTTGGGAAAGGGAGAGTGACCAGTAACAATACCCAGAGGGGCTGAGCTGGCTTTGCAGTTGGGTTTCACTCTGTGTGTGACACCCAGGGCAGATGAGGGCTCCTGAAGGTGAGCTGTGATTGTCCACTGAGCTCCAGAACCTGCAGCTCACTCCAGGAACTCCTTCACCCCCCATAAAATACCATTTTCTATGAAAACAGACAGTATTTGCCAAAAGGGAATCCTGAAGGATCCCCTCCGAGGTTGTTGCTGCTCCTGCTGAAATAACCAAGCTCTGCAGACATGTTTGAACTTGAGGGGATCTTTTGCTGCGGAATAAAGTTGCTCTTTGGACGTGATGGGCTCAAAACACACGAAAGCAGTGAAATTCTCAGGTGTATGAGTGACCTGTGCGTTCTCCACCACACTGCTTGCCTCCACAGCGATTCCCTGTGAATCCGTGGGGTGTTTGGTGAGGGGGAGGAGGAGGAAGGCACAGCTGAGCTGCCCTGTCCTGCAGGGAGCAGAGGGGCGAGGGACACTCAGCTGAGCTCTGGCAGTTCCGCAGCCCTGCAGAGCGTTTGGAGCCACGTGCGCTCCTGTGTTGGCTGCTCAGGATGGGTGGAGGAGCTTTTACTGAAGGACACTGGATGGGATCTGAAGGTTCTTGGCTCTGGAGTGAGCAGTGAAGTGTTATCTGGCCTGTCCCTGTGACATCAGTGTTGTGACGGAGTCGTGCCTGTGCCCGAGTCCGTGGCAGAGCCAGGATCATGTGGAATGTCTCCCTTCTCTCGGCCCTTCCTCTGCCGTCCCCTGGGCAGCACCCCGTCCAGGACACACCATGCTCCTGTGGGTCAAACCGGAGAGAAGCCGGGACTCTTAATCCTCTGTATCCAACAGAAACACTTCCCTGGCAGTTCAATCCTCACAACTGACTTTGCTCAGTGACATTTTTGATACTTTTGGGTGGATTTGGACTTGAAAACTTTCCAAACGTGCTGAGCTGACTGGCTGATGGATCCCCCTGGGCAAAGCCATCAGTTTGTCCTCCGGAGATCCCCCGGTGTGGCGCTGGAGTCCTGGGCAGCAGCAGTGCCAGAGGCAGCTGGCTCGTGGTTCCAGTGAGTCAAAGCAACCATAAAGTCAGATATGGCTGGGAGAAGTCACCTAAACAAGCCCAATAAACCCACCCCACTGCTTTCCTTACAGCAAGCACAAATGTCTTTGCTCTGGTGCCAAGCACACTCTTCCTTTTGTCCTCAAATTCCCCTTGCACTTTGTCCTGACAAGTATTCAAATAGTTCCTTATTTCCCTTAAAAGTTTTTATGGACAATGTTGTAGGTGCTCCCCTCCCATCTCCAGCACCACCTACCCAGCAGAGGAATTCAGCCTTTCAGACTGAAGATGAAAGCAGGCTTTAGAGAGCTGGAATTGCTGGATTTTCCCACCAGGATGGCTTTAAAGTGGCAAGGAAGCTTGTTTGCTGTTCTTTTACTGGTGGCTCAGTGCAGCAGAGAAGAGTCCTCTCTCACACTTGTCAGGGGTTGCTCTGGTCCAGCTTTATGGAATCCTCTCCTGGGCTATCCCAGAGACAGGAGGGAGTATGGATGGAAGAGATTGTGCAGAGCTGTAGTAGGGACAGACTCTCATGAGGTCTCAGCTTCTCCTTCAGCTGCATGAGCTCCTCAGAATGGCTCATACCCAGCATCTCTCAGGGATCGTGGTGCTCAGGGAAGAGGAATTCCCTGTTGTTTTAGTGGAAGCTGCTGGATGCTGCGGAGTAATGAAAATCAGTCCTTAGGGCGGCAAAGGAAATTAGTTCTCTCTGACTAATGACTCAGTAACAACAGGCTGAGCATTCCCCAGCCAGGGCAGGCAGATGCTGTGGCTGGAGAGGTTCTGAATGCAGCAAACCAAGAGCCTTCAGGCCTGCTCCCAGTAACTCCAGTTCCTTCCTGTCTCTCCCCACCCTGCCCAAGCCGTGCTCATTCCTTCCTCCAGCCCCTCTGACTGAGCAGTAAAAGAGTTGTACTTTTCCAGAGGACAATGTCCAGCTCCCAGTCCTTCCATGGTTATTTTAATTAACAAATCTGTTCAAAACATCCAGAGCCCATTGAGCCATCTGGACGGATTCAAGTCACGTCTTTGTATTCCTGATGTGCTGATTAAATCCTTCAGTTTGCTCCAAGCCCTCTGTGCAGCCAAATGGCCCCCTCCAAAGCTTCACACAAACAGCTCGGGGGGTTTGATTTCTGGAGAAAAGATTGACTTTAGCTTTGGGAGAGGTGTGCTGGGAACACTGGTGCTGGCACAGCCATGAATCCCACACTAGTTTGGGTTGGGAGGGACCTTAAAGCTCATCCAGTGCCACCCCCTGCCATGGGCAGGGACACACCTTCCACTGTCCCAGGTTGCTCCAAGCCCCATCCAGCCTGGCCTTGGACACTTCCAGAGATTGGGGCAGCTGAAGGATTGCTGTGGCACCAGGCAGGGGCAAGCAGGAGATGAGCAGAGGGTGCAGGGCTGGTGTCTTTACAGAGCTCTGTGAAGAGCTCTTACCATCATCATCCCTTCCTGCGGGAGTCCCCCCTGTGTCTGGGAAGCAGGAAACCTGGGACTGAGGTTTTACAGGTATTCTCTGCTGTGGAAATTCCCTAATTACTAGCAAGGTTTGGGAAAAGAAAAGGCCAAGATAGGTCTCTGCCTGCGTCAGGAAGATTTAAACTGCTAAAAATTGGATTTACTAGGGATGCTGAAATATCTGGGGATGCTGTTGGTACATCAAGCACTCAGGACGCCTGGAATGGGGAAGGAATTTCAGCCACGTGGCCTTTAGCATCAACAACAATCACCTGCAGAGGAGATTTCCTCTCCGCGTGTGCCCTGATTGGAAGGGAACTTTCCAACATCCATCTCAGAAGGGGTTATCTTATCGTGGAATTCATCTTGAAATAAAACTGTCTGGGTTTTTACACGTGCTGTTGACCTTTATTTGGTTTATAAATCCATAACTTCTGGGCTCCTGGTTTTATACGGGGCGGGATGGATCAGTGCAGCTTCCAGCTTGGTTGCTGTGTGAGGTTTAATGACTGCATCCTAATTTAAATAAGATAATCCTGGCTTTTACAAGGGAGCTGAGGCACCTGGAGGACACCTTTAGCAAGAGCAGGCAGCTGAACTAAGAGAACTCCTCTCCTGCCTGGGTGTCTCTCCCCAGGGCAGAGCTCCTCCTCTGACCCTCCTGGCACCCAGGATTTGGGGGGTGGAACTCAGCCAGGTCCAGGCTTTTAAAAGTTTCAGAGGAAAAGTCATCCAGCACCAGTGTGTGCCCCAAACACTGCAGCCGCTTCAGGCTGGTCAATGAACACCTGCACTTATCCAGTAGTGGAATCACCACCCCTGGAAGTGCTCAAAAAACGTGTGAACGTGGCACTTGGGGACGTGGGTTAGTGGTGGCCTCGGCATGATGGACTTGATGATCATAAACATCTTTTCCAACCTTAACAATTCCATGATTCTGCGATTCTTTCCGACCTCGTTCTTTCCATCTGCCTGAGCCAAACCCAGGTCTCTCGGCAGTGGTGGCTGTTGGGATGAAGGACTGGGCTGAGCTGGATCCCTGTGGGTTCCCCACTCACAGGATTCTTGTTCCCTGCAGGTGAACGGCCACCTGGACTACATGAAGCAGATGGACACGATCCTAAAAGCCGTGGGCATTAAAACCAAGGAATGCCAGTCAGAAGAGAAGGGCAGTGGAAGTCTTTTTTCCCCTCAAGCCAAGAAATCCCAGCAGGCAGCCGGCAGCGAGGCTCGGGGAGAGGAAAACACCAGGAAAGAGGAGGACGAGGCTGGGGGTGAGGCTGTCCCAGCTGGCTGCGCTCACCCACAGGATTCCTCCAGCTCTGCCCTGGCAGAGCCCTCGCTGCCCTGCCCGGACTGCTCACACAGCACGGACAGCAAGGGCCAGGCAGTGGGCGAAGGAGCAAATTAGGGCAGAGCTGCTCAGCCAGCACAAAAACCACCGTCACAGCACATCCGCGGCACTGGGATTCCCAGAGGATGGAGCTGGCAGAGCTGCAGCTGCAGTTTCCAGCCCCTCCGGAGAAAAGCGTGGCACTGGCGTGGCACTGGATCAAAGCGTTTGGAGCAGCTGCCCACGGCACCTCACCCAGGCGAGAGAGGGCTGGTTCCTGCCTGAGTCTGCACTGCTCCTCAGGAATCCAAGGCTGATCCCATCCAAATCCTCGCAGGAAGCAGCTGCACCCCTCGGCACCGTGTCCCTGCTGTGACTGGGGGAAGCAGGTGGCGCTGAGGGGATTTTAAGCAGAGGGGTTTGTTACTAGGAAATTAAAAACCTTTTTCCATTGGAGATGAGTTTGGTGTGAGGATCTCAGGTGTGTTCCAGGCTCTGCCTGCCCCACTCCGGACGGATCCGTACGTGCTCTCCGGTTCTGCTGACCGGGAGGGGAAAGGCTCAGGCTGCCAGGCTTCCTTCCCCCACCTGCTGCTGGTTTGCTGCCAGGGCTCAGGCACTTTCCCATCTCCAAGACTGTTTCCCTGTCTCCAGGCTGGGGTTGGTGGGTGTTGGAGGCCCCATTCCTGTTAGAAACATGTTTGGGACCCTGGGTGAAAGCAGCAGGAAAACCAAGGGGGTTTTGGATGGTTTATGAAAATTCCTCCCAGGCTCTCCAAGCCAGCAACCCACTGAGACTTTCCTTTTGTGTCTCACAGGCATCTCCAGTCTTAAAAGCCCCCTCCAGACATATTTTTAATTGGCTTAGAACAAAACCAATGCTTGGCACAGGATAAACATGGATCTGTTTGATTTCTACCTCCTTCCATAAAAGTGAATTGGCTCCACTCTCTTCATCCCCAGTCTCAGAGCAGAGGGAAGGACCCAGCTCTGCCTCTCCTGCCAGCACAGCTCCAGAACCATGTGGGAATGATCCACATCTTCCATAAAAGCCCCTTTTCTGGCCTGTTTTGCTGCTGAGCCCCAGAAAATGCATCTGGCAGGAGCATGGCAGGCGGGTGACCCCCCTCTGTCTGGGGCACCTCTGGGGTTTTACGCTTTGCCACAAGGGAGGGTTCGAACTCTCCCACCCCCCATCTGGGGGGTCCTGTTGTCTCACGAGAGGGGAAGCAGTGGGATTGCACCTTCAATTTTGGTTCACACAGGGTTCTCCCCCTTCTCCTTCCCCCTGACCCAGAAGCCACATTAATCCCCCCTCTCCTTCCATCCCCAGCTTCCTGCAGACCTTACCTGCAGATCATTCCTTGTGGAGTCAGACACGGCTGGGTTTGGGGGTGACGCTGTGACCTAGCAAAGCCCCGTGGTTTGGATACAGTGCCTGGCAATTCCTCTCCCTAAATCCAGCATCCAAGGGGGCTCAGACCTGCCCGGCTCCGACCTGGAGCAGTGCCTCGCTGTGGAGACGGGAGGGACCGGCTGTGGGATCCCGCAGGGACGGGGCTGTTTAGCCAGCTGGTGTTGATGCTGTTGGCTGCAGGGGTGGGATGGGATTTCTCTGCTCATCCCAGGGTTTGTCCACAAGCAAACACCGAGTTACACAGAACTGCCTGGATGAGACAGTAAGGAATTATTGCTTTTGAATGCTTGGCTTAAAGAGGTCTCTGTCTCTCTCCCTCTCTGTCCATCTCCCGAGGCTGATTTGGTACCTAACAAACTTCAGACTCCACGGTGCCTTTTTCTGCTCCTTTTTAGCTGGAGTTGTAGTCCAGGCTTGTATTTATATAAAGCCATTGTGGGAAGATGCACATCTTGATCTCGGTGCTCAACACCAGCCCCAAGCTCCATCTGTGGCAAAACATTGCATTGAACAGTTTGAGGTTTGAACTCGTGCTCAGCGTGTCCTGGCCACTCATCCCTGGCTCCCAAGGGATTTGTAGCAAATAAATGCCAGGTTGGTCATACAAACTCGTGATCAGTACTGGAATATCCGTGGTAACATGGAAAGAAAACTAATGAGAGTGGCCTGGCGTGTGGCTGCTTCTTCCAGCATCCCGTATCCAAGGGATGCTCTGTGCCTGTTTGAGTAGTGGGGAGTTCCAGGAGCACAATCTTGGAATTAGGCAGAAGGCTTGGAGGGAGGGCACAGCAGCCAACTGCCATCGAAAAGGCACTTGAGAAAGAATTTACTAAAATAATTTGTTTTATTGATTTTTTGAAGTGCCCACTTGCCACATTTACTCAGTGTTCCCTCTGCTTATGGCTCTGGGGAGGGGGCTGGCATTGTCATTTAAAATACAACATTCCTTTAGATTCTTATTTGAAGGGGGAAAAAGTGTATTTTCTAATTGCATCATCGAGGACGTGATGGATTGTCGGAGGGAAGTGTGATGGTCCTGTGCCAGGAGTGGGAAGCTGTGGGACGGAGCCTGATCCCGTTACTACTGCGAGACACCCACGGAGCCGCAGTGAGTCGCACCCACACCTCCACTGAACACCCAAAAATCAGTGCTGGACGTTCTACACCAAATCCAGCCCCCGCAGTGCAGCTCTGCGTGACGAGGCACGGCGGTGCCACTGAGCTGGAACTCACTGTGTGATGTGACAGGAACCTGAGACAGACACCGCTCCAGCGAGGAGAGCCAGCTCCAGGAAGACGTGATGTTCCGTGGGCTGAAGCAGCCCCAAAGCTCAGTGCTCGTGCTGAAGCAGCCCCAGACCTCTTGTCCATGAGCCACAGGACGTGTTTCCAGCACTCCCCTCAGAGGAGATCTGCTGAGCTCTGTGTGCAAAACCAAGCCTTAGTTTGAGGTTAGGGAGACAGAGGGTCTGGAGCCCGGGGTTCAGACTCACCAGAGATGGAAAGGCCACGGAAGGGTTAGGAGATGGTGACGGTGAGCAAAGGAGGGATGAAAGAGAGAGACAAGGCAGGTTAATTCAGCAGCAGCACCTGGCTTTGCACGGTTTGATCCTCCTTGTGACAGTGCCCGGGGCCGCCGTCCCCTCCGTGAGCTGCACCGTGTGCTGGAACAGGGAATTTGGGAGATGGCTTGTGGTAAATCAGCCCCCGGAGGGTTCGTGTTGGGCTCCTGGGGGATCCTTCCCAGCACGCAGAGCTGTGTGAGCCCCGCTCAGGCCACGGGGGTGCCGAGCTGCAGCTCCGTGTCCGGGGGCTCCGCATCCCAAAGGCTGACGGAGCGGGCGCCGGGGCCCGGCGGGGCCGGGAGCAACCGGGGGTCACTCCCCGGTGCCCCGGAGTCTACAGAGTCGGTCTCGGCCTGCAGGGTGAGGGCGTTTTTGAGGGACGTGGCAGCGCGGGGCCCGCTGTTGGAATTCCTCATGGACAGGGAGATGGCGCTGGGCCGGGGCTCCCCGGAGCGCCGGCAGCAGGGCAGGAATTTGCCCATGGCTCTCTTGAAGTCCCTCATGAAGAGCGGGTAGATGATGGGGTTCATGGTGCTGTTGCAGTAGCCCAGCCAGGTGAGCACGTCGAAGAATCCGGCCGGGACACAGCCACAAACTGCCTGGGGGGACACAGCAGGGGTTAGCGGTGTCCCCCACCTCAGCCCCGATCCAGAGGGGCTTCCCAGGCACACCAACATTGCCCTTTCAAGGGAAGCCTTCAAATCCCTTTTGAAGGGTTTTCTCCTTGCCGTTGCTCCCTGGGGAAGCTGCATCCTTGGTCCCAGAGCTCCAGCAAGACTTTCAGGTACCTCCAGCTGGATTCCAAAGGAAAAGCTTCTGGAAACCCGACATAAAACCCCCACAGGTTCTTACCTGTGCCACATTGGTGACGAAGAAGGGCAGCCAGGCCACGAAGAACATGCCCAGGAGGATGCCCAGGGTCAGGCTGGCCTTCAGAGCCTTCTTGCTGTGCTTGTTGGTGAACCTCCTGCTCTCGCTGCAGGCCAGGGGTTGGCTTGGGGCGCGTGGGACCTGCGGCCGGAGACAGGGAGTGGTGGGCAGCTCTCCCCGGCACCAGCTCTGGCCTCTGCCCAAGAAAAGTGGCATTTGGTGCTCCAGATCCTGCAAAAACCCTGCCAGGGATTCCCTTCTCCGAGGGGCAGGAGCGGGGCACGCACCCCAAGCCCTGAAGCACAAATTAGGAAGAGGAAGCAACAGAAACTGTCAACACTGAGAGTGTGACTTCAGTTACTGTAAAACAGGGTGTTTCTCATTAGGCTGCTCTTTAGAGAAAAACCCAGCTCAGTCCCTGTGAGGATAAAGCTGCCCTAAGCAGGCAGCTCCAGCTGCTGATTACAGCAGCAAACTAATTATGTTTGCAAAAGCAGGACACGAAACATTTCAGCCTCCAAACACCATAACCCAGCCCTCCATCCATCCCCTCCTGTAATCTAAAATTAAGTGATTATCTCAGCCCTGTGCTGTCATTAAATGATGCCCTGTTGCCACTCAGCTTCCAGCCCAAAAAGAGAACAAAAATCTCTAAAATCAGATGAAGATGAAAAAGGTTAAAAGATGAAATCTGAGGGTTCCCTGGCTGACACCTTGGGTCTCAGCCAGTTTGGGGCTTCAAGGAGCCTTTTGGGCCTCAGCTGAAAGACCCCTGTCTGGATGGATTCTGCTCTTCCATGGCACAGCAACACCCCTGAACATCCCCTGATCTCCTGACTCTGTTTGTGGAGTCCAAAAACCTGGCATCCTGCAAGAAAATAAACACTTTATGATATTGTCTGTTTATTCTTTAATTCTCCTTTTCCTTTTGACTGTCTGGTGCAGCTTATCACGTGTGGGGGAGCTGGCCAGAGTCCTGGCTCTGCTCTTGGAGAGAACAAACTAAATCAAGGTATTTAAAGGCAATTAAGTTTGCCTTTTCCCTGTAGGGTATGAGGTCAATAAAGCCTATTACAGGGAATTAAAGCTGTTAGATTTAGTGGCAATTACCCTTTCCTGGAGAAATACAAACAAATGCAGCCACGTTTTTGTTATAAAACCCACACACTCCGGTTCCACCGGCGAGCACACGAGGAGGGGTTTGGCAGCTCCTGTTATAGACCAGGTAACAAAAATAGAAGCTTCTGTTCAAAATAAGGTGCTCTCAGGAATCTGGCATTTGCTATTAGTTAAAATCCTTCTCCCCCATGTGTCTCACACCCACCACGGCCAAGATTTACGAATGGAAAGTCAGATAAGATTAAATCCCTTGGGGATGACGCCAGCCAAGAGGGGGGCGAAACTGCGTTTATTTTGCACGGCTGAGCATTTTTGCCTGAATCTTATTTATTTCTCTGCTTCTGCTCATGCTATTTCTGTGTTCATGAGCAGCTCCAGTGCTCTCCATTGCTGGGACAAGGCATGGGGCACCTCAGAGGATGTCAGAGAAGTGGATGTTGCCCAAAATCTCCCTCCCTGTGGTTATCAAAGCTGGCTCCAACCCCGAGGCTGTCCAGGAGTCAGAAACAGCCCAGGCACCCAAATTTGGGGTCTGCCAGAGCAACGTCCCTGTGGGCACCTTACCTGTGGCACGGCCTCATCGGTGGTGGCCACGTTGGAGGCGAGGGAAGCCACCTGCACCGCCTGCTTGCGCGCGGCCAGCAGGATGCGGCAGTAGGTGAAGGAGATGGCGGCGGACGGCAGGAAGAAGGTGAGGCAGGAGGCCACCAGGGCGTAGGGCAGACTGACCAGCAGCCGGCACTGGTCCTCGTCCCCACGGCCGGTGACGTTCAGGGGCCGCACCTCGAACTCCAGCTCGTGCCATCCCATCTTGATGGGCAGGAAGGAGGCCAGCGCGGCCAAGGTCCAGGTGGCCAGGATGAGCGCCAGGGCCCTGCAGGACGTCATGCGCAGCTTGTACCTGAGCGGGGACGTGATGAGCAGGTAGCGGTCCAGGCTGATGACGCAGAGGTTGAGGATGGAGGCGCTGCAGCACATGACGTCGAAGGAGGCCCAGAGGGAGCAGAAGTCCCCCCGCAGCACCCAGCGGCCGTAGAGCTGGTTGAGCATGGCCGGGGGCATCACCACCAGCCCCACCATCAGGTCCGACATGAACAGGGACACCAGGAAGTAGTTGGAGGTGTTGCGGAGGGAGCGCTGGGTGACGATGAGGAGGATGAGGAGGAAGTTGCCCACCGCGGTCAGCAGGATGATGAAGCAGAGGAAGGCGGCCACCCAGCTGCTGCCCATGAGCAGGGAGTGCTCGCCCAGCACACTGGCATTGGGGGCCCCCAGGTCCCCCTCCATGAGGAGCAGGGGGCAGGGCTGGCTCTGGGGCTGGGGACCTTCTCTGGTGTGGCCTGTGCTACGTGATCATCGCCGGGGCCGGGGAAGGAGGATCATCTCTCTCTGCTCTGTGTCTGTCCTCCCTTCTCCTCTCCTCCTCCTCTCCCTCTCTTCCCCCACTCTCTCCCTTCACCGGCACTCAGGGCAGAGTGACATTCCCGGGAGCCGATCAGCAGGACCAAGGTTCTCTCCCCATTACTCACAGCAGTTCCTCGTCCTTGTAAATCGCCGTGCTCTGGGATGTCCCTGGACGCAGCTTCTGGATGCTGGGGACGAGCTGGATGGCAGGGTACTCGAGACACCAGGGATGGCAGGATGCTCTGGATACTCTGATGCTCTGGATGCACTGGACCAGGGAATAATAAGACACCGAGATGCTTTGGATGCTCTGCACTCAGGATACTTCAATGCTGGGGATGCTCTGCATCCCAGGATATTCCAGATGCCAGGGCTGCTCTGTACCCAGGATACCCTGGGTGCCGGGGATGCTCTGGACTCCAGGATGCTCCGGATGCTGGGGATGCTCCGGCCCCCCGAGGCTCAGCTCTCGCCCCCCAGCTGGGCTGGGCTCTCTGCAGAGCTCTGTCCCCGGGGTCCCCGAGCTCCTCCGCGCCCGGCGCTGCCGCTGCTGCAGCCGGAGCCGTCAGGAGCGGCAGAGCAGCCTCAGGCGAGGACCGGGATGCTGCCAGCCAAGCCCGCCCGGGAGGAGGAAGATCCGGAGTGCGGGAAGGGATCTCTCCCGCGGCAGAGCAGCGTCCAGCCCGCAGGGAGCTGTGAGAGCGGGTGCGTGCAGGTGCCAGCCCGACTCTCACCTGCTGCTCTGGACGCACGGCAAAGGATGCAGAGATGCCGATCGGGGAGGTGGGGCTGGGGGGAGAGGAGGAGATGAAATGAAGCGCTAATGAAAACGGGGATCTGGGCTGAACTCCACAAAGTGGCAGCCACAGAGTTCCCGTTTCTGCCTTAAAGAGACAGCCCTGTGCTCTGCCTCCCCTGCCTTCCCTGCCATCTGTGCCAGCGCTGGAGCCCTGGCTGGAGGCACCTGGCAGCTGGGCCAGCAGGTCAGTGGCCAAGCCCAGCCGGCAGCTCTGAGTTCAGGCTCCATAAAAAGCAACATTTTGCAAAGTCGAATAAAAACCCAACGAACAGCTGCACACAACAGCCCTCAGGAAGCAGCCAGAGGACTCGCTGGCAGATACCCCAGCAATCTGCAGCCAGGGATGGAGGAGCAGAGACAAGGGAGAGCCTGGCCCCTCTGCTGCAGGGTTATTCGGGCTGTTCTTGGGGCAGTGCAGCTCCCTGCTGAGGGGCAGTCCTGGATGGACCCACGGCAACCTGCCCTTCAGCAAGGGGGAGGCAACACGAGTGAGGAGCCAGCTCAGAAAACCCTTCTGAGTCTCTGTGTGCTGCTGGGAAGTCTGCGCTGCCACCTCTACATGCAGGGCAAACACCTCGGGGTGCTGGGCAGGGACTGATTGGGGTTTTTTAATTACCCAGCTGCCCAAAGGTGCAGTTTTCCCAACGAATGGCTGTGATTTCTGCTGGGGGAGACCAGAGCTGAGAGCAGTGGCTCCAGCACAGACCAGAGCTGAGGGTGTGCCCCGGCACCCACCCGGAGCTCCCAGGGCCAGGCACTGCCAGCTGCTGCCCGTTCCTCCCCAGGTGCCCACCAAAGCTTTCCTTAACACGCTTCCCCCGGGAAGCTGTGCTGCAGATGTGGGGTGAGAGCCAGCTGTGCAGGCCGCACCCCCAGCACTGCCCAGCCACCCATCCCCGGCACAGAAATCAGCCTCTTTACCAAGTCCTGCTTTTCTAATCACCTTTCCAGCAAATTTGTCGTGCTTTTCCCAGTGCCTGGATGGGCATTCCAGGCCTGGAAACCATCTCTGAGCAAGGGACGGGGAGGTGGAAGGTGCGGGGACACAGCCCTCACACACACGGTTATCCCCCCAGGATCTCCGTGTCAGGCTGCCACTGGCAAACAGCTGCTGCCACTCGTGCCAGGACAGGCTCTGCCCTCCCTCTGCTCCCCCAGGACCCTCTCCTTGGATGCTCCCAGCCAAACCTCCCCGGCCACCTCAGCGTCACAGAGTGCTGGCAGGGGTCCCGGGGCAGCGCACGCACACGCGAGCTCTGATCGCAGCAGGAGGTTTCCTTGGAAAAGCCTTTGCCCCAGGAAAGCCTCACTTCCCCGGCCCATCTGTGCTGGGAGCAGAGAGAAACCCCACCCCGAGCCCACCCTGAGCAGCCTCCCCAGCCAGGATAAGTGAAGGCAGCAGCACAGATTTATCCCAGCTGGATCCACAGTAGTGCTCAGTGAGGAAGTGGTGCCTGCAAAGCCAGGCTTCCTTCTCAGCCCTGCTGCATCCCAGCGTTAGGAACATCCCAGTCTGGCTCCAGAGCTTTTGCTTCTGAGAAGGAGACTGGATCAGAATCATGGAATCATGGAATGGTGTGGGTTGGGAGGGACCTTAAAGCTCATCCACATTCCACACCTTCCACTATCCCAGGTTGCTCCAAACCCCGTCCAACCTGGCCTTGGACACTTCCAGGGATGGGGCAGCCACAGCTTCTCTGGGCAGCCTCTTCCCAACATCCACAGCACGTCCTCCACATGTGGGAGGTTTTGTACACCTGGTTTGGATGTGTTTGCTGGGGAAGAGAATACGAACTGATCGAAGCAAAAGGTGTTTAAGAAAACCTGCCTTAAAATGAGGCCCAAATCCCATTATCCTACCATTGTCCCTGCAAAAGCTCCGTGCCAGCAGCTCTCCTGGCCTGCCTGTGCTGTCTCCCTGCACTGCATTTCTGGCCACATCTGCGGGGATCATGGACTCCACCAGCTCTGCTCTCCAGTACCACTGGCAGGGAAAGCAAAACCAGGTTGTCAACAGCCACCCAAGTGTCAACACGGCAAAAAAAAAAAGGGTGAGACAGAGAGAGTCAAACTGGGAGCTGAGAGACCTCGGTGAGGACATCCAGGCAGTCCAGGGCTTAACACAGCAACGTCCAATAGTGCAGTGCACTCTCAGGATGTCCTTCCAGGCTTAACTGGAACTTCTCCTTGGGTTTGAATTTGGGCAGAGCCTGGCTAACTACCTCGATTTACGGTTCCATCTGCACACCAGCCCTCCAGTGCCTGCCTCTGCTGGAGCTCAGGTTGTGTGGAATGAAGGTGGAGACGTCCTGCTCCAAACACCTTGAACTGCAGCTCCTGGAGTTTACAGGAACAGCCCCCTGCTAAATCCAGCCTGTTTTCACCGTACACCAGTAAAAGGGCCCCGTGATGGTGCTCAGTGACCACCAGGGGTTTCTCCACCTTTTCCTGGCTGTCAGGCAAAGCTCCCTTCCTTGGGAAAGCACTTCACAGCCTAAAAACTTCACGGTAACACACAGAACGCTTCTAGCCCTGCCAGGCTACCCCTGTTCAGCCCATCCCCTCTGCTGTGGCAATTCCTGCCTTAATGCAAACCCTGTCCCACTTCCCAGAGCGGAGACCTCTCCCAGTCTGTGCAGAGCCTCCAGANAGTGAGAGCTGGCCTCAAGGAGGGGGCAGTGAGAGCTGGCCTCAAGGAGGGGGCAGTGAGAGCTGGCCTCAAGGAGGGGGCAGTGAGAGCTGGCCTCAAGGAGGGGGCAGTGAGAGCTGGCCTCAAGGAGGGGGCAGTGAGAGCTGGCCTCAAGGAGGGGGCAGTGAGAGCTGGCCTCAAGGAGGGGGCAATGAGATCTGGCCTCAAGGAGGGGCAATGAGAGCTGGCTGCTGGCCCAGCACAGCCTCCGGCCCCTCTGGGAGCCGATGGACCTTCCGCAGGGTCAGCTCTGGCCAAGGAGCATCACTGATCATTTCTGAGGGCACATCCACGCCGGCCTGGGCATCAGTGGGACCAGAAGTTTGCAAGGGCACACACGGCCCTGCCCAGGGAATGCCTGATCCAAACACCCTTGGGAAGAGCCCGCGGGCTTCAGCCGAGGTGCTCAGCCCGTCCTCCCGCAAGGGATGTTCGGTCCTGTCCGAGTTCGCCTTCCCAAGCGTTCCCGGGGGCCGTGACCATCTGGATGCCGGGGAACACGCCGGACCGAGACTGTCACCTAGTGGCAACAGCGCTGGAGAAGGTCGCGTGAGCCCACAGATCCCACACGAGTCCCACACAAGCGGGACCCACCACGCCCGGCCCCAGCTGCCGCGCAGGCTCCCCGTGCGGGCTCCCCGGGCCACACGCAGCCCACACGCTCAGTATTTGGGCTCGGTTTTCCTTCCAGCAGCTCTCTCTCCTCCTTTTCCCAGATGGAATGCAGCAGAAAGCTGCGGGAACCACGGCTCTCCCCTGCCCTGGACCCTCCGGCACCGCTGCCTGTCCTGGCTGGTGTCCTGGTGTCAGCACTGCCGAAAACCAGACAGGCATCAGAGCACTGAGCAATGGGAGTCAGAACTAATTTATTTAAGAAAAAAAACCCCAAAACTTGTCAAAAGGAGGGGGAGGCATCGGTTACAAGCTCTGGAAGCTCTTGTCAGGACAACGCCAAGGAATCAGCTTTATACAACAGAGAGAGGGGCAGCAGAGGCCGTGCCCGCCCCGACCCGCAGCCCTGCCCGAGCACCCCCTGCACAGGGACGTTCCAGCCCTCGGCCCCCTTCTCCCTCCACCACCACGAAAGTGCAGCAGGGAGAGGGGGGACAGGGGCTGGAACCTTCCCCAGACCCCCCCAGCTCTTGGCCTTCCCCTGCAGCCCCAAAACGTGAAGCCCCAGCGCTCCTGATCCAAGTCCCTCGTCCCCAGGGAGCAACGTGGTGGCCCTGGCGGCAGCAAGGTGAGGGCTGTCACCACCACGGTTCCCGTCAGCTCACACACAGCCCCGGAGGCACATCCTGGGGCAAAACCCTCCCCAAGAGCCACCTGATACAAAGGGTTGGGGTTGGACTAAGATCCAGCGGGTGCCAGGAGCGTGTCCACGCTGAGCCCTTGTGGGCAGGCAGGGAGAGAGGAGGCAGAAGGGATGCTGCTGATCCCACCACCCAGGAGAGATGTGGATCCCTCATGGGACTGGAGAGGCTGCTTCCCTTCTTCCTCCACGCTGGGCATGAGGAAAACCCAGCAGGACTCAGAGGGCTCCCCCCAGGGCCGGGAGCCTGCGGGGAGCCCCGGGATCCTGGCCCAGACCCTGCTCCCAGCCAGAGCCCCTCGTGCCACTCCTCTCAATATATTATTATCATTATGTGCAAGTAGTTTTGCATCAGGAAGCGCCGAGCCCTCGTGTCTCACCCTGCAGCTCCAGCCTCAGCCCTGCCTGCGCCTCGGAACGTCCCGGGGTGCTGGGGGCGAAGCGAGGGCAGCGATTTGACGGGAAAGACTCCAGCACCCCCCTCCCTCCCCAAAGCCCGGCCCCGGCCCTCGCACAGCTCTGCCAGGACAGTCCGCACGGGTCGGGTCACTCCTCGCCCTCCTCCTCGTGGTGGTGGTGGCTGGAGGCCGGCGGCTCCTCCAGCTCCTGCTGGTGGTGGGGGTAGTGGTGGGGCCCGGGCCCCTCGTGGGGCATGTTCTCCTCGGCGTTCAGGTACACGTTGAACAGGGCTCCCTCGTGGCTCGGCTCCTTCCCGCACGCCTGGCAGCTGCAGTGCAGGATCTTCTCCACCAGCTTGTCCACCCTGGGGATCTCCTCGTTGCCTGGGCAGTCCAGCGTCACCTGGGCAGCGGGACAAGGACGCGGCGGGTCAGTGCTCAGGCTCCCGTGGGGGAGGTCTGACCCGCCCCGGGCCCTGCCGATTTGGGGTGTTTTAAGGCAGACGTGATGGGTTTCTTTCCACAGAAACAAAGCCCCGGTCAGTCTGCAAGGTGGGAGTTCTCTGGGAATGTCTCGTTCCAGACACTCAGGGAAAATCACAGAATCATCAAGGCAGGAAGAGACCTTCAAGGTCATCAAGTCCAACCATCAACCCAGCACCACCACAGTCACCTCTAAACCACGGAATCACTGAATCATTAAGATTGGAAAAGACCTCCAAAGTCATCGAATCCGACCTGTGCCCAGTCCACACCTTGTCACCCAGCCGAGAGCCCTGAGTGCCATGTCCAGTCATTCCCTGGACACCTCTAGGGATGGGGACTCATCCACCTCCTTGGGAAACCTTTTCCAAAGCCTGACTACGTTTTCAGTGCAATTTTTTTTCTTATATCTAATCCGAACCTCCCTTGGTGCAACTTGAGGCCATTTCCTCTCCTCCTTTCACTTGAGACCGACCCCCACCTCAGTCCCACCTCAGTCCCACCTCCTTTCAGCACCGACTCCAGCAGGACATGGCTCCCAGGCACTGCTGGCACTGGAATGTCAGTGTGACAACAAAGGCCACCCACAAGACATGATGCCGAGCAGCCCGGGGAGTTTGGACTAAACCCTCTCATCAAAAGGGAGCTGAAAGCGAGGCAGAGCTGAGCGGGTTCCCTGGGCTCTGGGCTTCCCTTGGACGTGGGATTATGGCTCTGCCAGGATCAGAGGTGACACGGAACTGTGAGGTCTAAAGATGAGTGGCTGTGGGAGGCACTTCTGGACAGCAAACAAGGCAAAATGTCCCAAGGGGGAGTAGGAGACACAGGGAGCAGTGGAGAGAGCAGGCATGTGGATAAGCACAGAGATAAAGAATGCAGGGAAAGGGATGGGATGGTTCTGCAAATAGAGGGATAAGGGATCGTTCAGCAGAGCTTCCAGCAGCTCCCTCCACCCAGGCATCTCCAGACACGGTACAGTCACCTGAGAGAGGCCCTGGGAGGAAACTATGAGTGGGAAAACTCTGGGGAAGGAGAAGGACTGGCCCTCGTGTCAGAGCAGAGCTGAGGCCCCATGGAGCAGAGCGGGATACTCACGATTTCCCACATGGACTGGGCTGGCATGCAGGAGTCACAGTGAACCAGGGACTCTGTGGACTGGGGGAAGGTGTTGGGCACGCTGTAGCTGAAACACTGTCCCAGACAGGCCCTGCGAAGACAACAGGAGGGGTGGGGGCTCAGGGGAGGTGCTGCTCTTCCCAGCAAAGGCAGAGGAGATTTGACCTTCCCCTGAGACAGACAGAGGCAGGACACTGTGCCTGGCTTCTTGTGCTACTGACAGTCCCCAGAGCCACTCCAGTGCCACCAGCCACCTCCAGCCCTGGGCTGAGGTGGATCTGTACCTGTTCTGGATGGATTTGGACTCGCAGCCGCTGTGCCCCACGATCTGGGTGATGTTCTTGGCCTCGCACCAGGCGCTCTTGTCCGGGAAAAGGGCGAGCTTGTTTATGGGCGGTGGAGCGGCCAGGAGCAGTGCTGGGAACAGGGCCCCCACCACGAACCATAACATCATGGCCAGCTCTGCCAAAATCCTACACCTGGACACGGAGAGCAAAGTGTTAGCAGCAAAGAAAACTGGCAGAGCAGCCCCGTGGAAGTTCTTGGTTGTTAAAGCACAGGTCCATCCCCACATTCCACTCCACAGCTGCTGCTGAGGCCAGGACAGCTCCCACAACACTGCCCGGGGAGTGGGATGTGCCACTCTGCCTCTTCCCTCTTCAGAACAAGCTCTGGGACAGTCAGATACCTGTGTTACCTCTCCCAAGCTCTGTGCCTGGAACAACAGGAGGCTTTTCCTCATTTCCCACCTGAAGCAGGGCTGGGAGAAGTTTGCAAACCAAAAGTGTCACCGCTGCAGGCTGAGCCAGGCTGGAGAAGTCCCACACCACAGAAATGTTATTGTTTGAGGGAGGAACAAGCTTCCCCACTTCCTTTTCTCCCACTTGAAAGCCAAAGCTGGCCTTGCTGCGAGCCTGGCCGGGCACAAGGGAAGGGGAAGCCCTCTCCTGCTGGGAGCGCAGCAGCAGGTGTCGCTGCAAGGCAGTAGCACGCAGGGGCATGTGGAAACCTCAGCCCAGAGGCTGGAAACCCACAGAAAAGAACAATACAACATTTATTTGTACGGAGCCACTCAAATCCCGTGAAGGGTTATTCCGAGGACGGGAACTTGGGCTGCAGACAAGGGGGGAGCTTTGTCACAAGGACAAACCTCGCTCGCAAAGGTGGGCGGCTTGGAGGTCGCTCCCCACCCCCAGAGAAATCCCCGCGAGGTTTCCTTGCTCTGCTCTCCAGCCAAGGTGCCTGAATTAACACTCCCAATCGCTGGGGAAAGGCAGATGGAAAAGCATCACAGAAACAGGGAAATTTTTTCCTGTGTGGGGTTTGGATGGAGCCATGGTGAAAGGCATTTATACTTCCTAAAATATTTGTTAGAACCATGTTATTTGTTATTTCCTTCTATTTATTTATCCAGACGACGATCCAAAGCCCACACTGGAAAGACTCCTGTTAATTCCCCTGGCTCCTGGGCCCAGCCCTCTAACACTGGCTGGGAAGGAGAGGAAAAACGCCCTGTTCCCCCAGAGCCCTCATCCACACCCCCTGGGCTGCAGGACCACCAGACTTACCTAAACGATTGAGACGCCCTCCTAAGCACTCAGGGATTTTAAGGTCATTATGGGATTTTGCCCTGTTATCCCTCCACTGAGCCCAGCCTCCTGGATCTGAATCAAGAGATAGACAAGAAAGATTCTTCCCTGTCTTCCATCTCACGGCACCCAGAAAAGAGCATCCTCATTCACGGGATCTCTGGAGGAATCTTGTGGGGTCTCTGCTACATTTCCTCATTTCTTGGTGATACAAGAACCACGGTAACAGAATGCAGCAACACCTGCAAAGCCCTGGCTTCGTAATCCTCCCAGCATTCGTGGGATGTGAATCCCATGGGTCCCTGGTGGGAATACCTGCACCAAGGGGCTTTGCATGTGTTGGCTGGAGATAAGCAGAGGGTTAAAACCCTGAGCTTGCACTGCCACTAATGAGAGTTGTGAGGTTAAATACATCTGTCCTGAAGAGGACTCTTCCGCCTGAGTACTTTTCCCATTTCAGTGGCGGAATTCTGCAGTTTCTGAAGGAAGAACGTGGCTAAGTTGCACATGCACACACCCTCGGTTTGCTTTCTGAAACAAGCATCACTCATTCCTCAAATGCCAGCAGCTCTGTGCTGAGGAATCCTGCTCCCAAAGGCAAGTCCAGGATCAGAGCTGGGATGTGACCCAAAGAGCAATCACAACCCCCCGGGGAACAGCCCAAATTCCTCTGGAGTCAGCACACAAGTTCACTTCCACATGCCCAATTAGAGAGCAATTTCCTTCTCTCCTAAGCAAGGTGGGGTTTTTTCCAGGTTTCTGTGCATCTCTACCCAGCTGCAGAGGCAAACATTCCTGTCTGTGCCGACGGTGCTGCTGCCTGGGATCTGTGTTCCTGCAGGGAGGTGTTTGATGGAGGTGTTCGATGGAGGTGTTTCTGCAGCGCTGCTCAGAGCAGACAGACCCACTGCCAGAGGCACGAGGGATCCTCTCCCAGCATCTGGGCTCCTGTGAGGAAGATGAGTGAGGCTGTGCTCTGCTAAAGCACAGGGCCTGGCCTGGATTCAGGAAAGCACTTAAACACATGCTGAAGCCTTCTCCTTTCCTGAGCAGCGATGTGTTTGCAACCAGGGCCCCCACGGCCGCCGGTCCCCTTTGCAGGGGGGTGGTGGAAGAGTGGGGAATTGGGTACCCCAGGGAGGGGAACCAGGCACCCCTTTGGAGCTGGAGCAATTCCAAGTCTCCCCCATTCCTCAGGGCACCCTGGTGCCCAGCACTGCTATCCCCCACTGACCCACAGCCCTGAACACACCACATCCACAGCACATGGTGTTTTCCTTCTCCCAGGAATGTCCTGGAACCCGCAGGGCTACTTTTCTAGTAAGTAACAAGGTTTCTGCCAGTGCCTAGGAAAACATCTGATGCAGCTGAGTTTGGGAGGGAGCCGGGGCTGGGAGCAGCGTGTCCATAGCTCAAACCAGTCATGCGAACAGAGCTGCCACCAGCACCATTCATCTGACAGCAGCCACAGCGACGGACACAAAAGCACCGTGTTCCTTCTGCCCCCCGGCTGGGAAGGGAAGGGAAAAAGGAAGACAAGGCACCCGAGCAGGTTTGCAAACTCCCGATTAAATAAAGGCTTTGAGCACATTCCTCCGTGACAAGCTAAATTACACGTTGCAGCCCGAAAGGAACAAGTGTGTTCCCCGGCTGACCCGGCGGAGCAGCCACTTCCCGGCACACAGGGGCTTCTTTCTCCTCCCCGCACCGAGACACATTTTTTTTCCCCGCTAGTCAAAGCTCTTCAAGCAGAAAGTTCAGCTCAGTTCCGGCAGAGCCACCGGCCCGTGAGGGTCTCCCCCCGCTCCCTCTGCAGGGAGCTGCATGGCAGCTCCCTCGGCATCCCTCCGGCAGCATTCGGGAAATAAATGACTCAGCCCCTGGACCTGGCACATCCCAGCTCCCGACACAAACAACTTCTCAGCGCAGGCACAGCTGCAGCCCCGTGGTGAGCGGCTCCGGAGCCCTTTTGCAGCCCGTCTCGGTGCCCGAGGAGCTGAGGGGTCTCAGGGTACCACCCCAGCACCCCTGTGAGACCCAGGAGTTCTGCCAACAGCTCAGCTTCCCGCTTTGGAGATCTTCTGGTACCACCTCAAATGTTTTGTGTCACCTAGAGGAGCTCCTTCCTCCCATCCCAGCAATCCCAGCGCTCTCAGGAGTCCCTCCAGCAGGATAACACCAATGCCTGGAAGCAGCTGGGAAAACCCGCATCGTTACATCGGCCGGAGGACAATCACTGGAATTACCTCGGAGGCCACGTTCCCACCATCCAGCCCACAGCTGTTCCCAGACATTTGGAAACCAAACACTTCTGGAGGAAAATAAAACAGATCTAATCAGTTTTACCCTCTTTTTCCAGTGGGAAGTTTACACCATAACACAAGACAAGCTTGCAGGTGGACATGGGGAACGTTTCACGAGTTGTTTACAGGTATTTTTCTTATCCAGGATCTTGCAATTCTGCCAAATACAGAGAAGCACAAACACAGGTAGATTGTGCTCACGGCCACACACGAGGCACCCCAGGCTCTGAGAGACAAGAACCCCCAAAGCGGTACAAACATCACCTGGCCAAGGCTCCCAGCCTGTGAACACGGCACAGAAACAGGGCCCCCTCCATGCTGCAGCTCGGGAAAACGGGGCACTGGCTGAGGGACCCAGGTGCTTTCATGACACACGAGATCTCAGCAGAGAGGGACAAGGTGAAGGTTTCAGCTCCTGGTCCAGGTCAGAGCTGGGATCCCCACATCCCTGTCCTGCCTCCCTGGACACAGGGCTGTCCTTCCTGATGGAGCCAGCTCCCCACCCAGCCGGGCTCTGCCCTCACTGCCAAGAGTGACCCCAGGCTGGTGTCAGACAGAGTCACAGCAGTTTGCGTGCCACTGGTCGTTTGTGCTGTTTGCTGACAAGAGCTGCCACACAGAGCAGAGGAGGCCCCAGAGATGCTCTGTGCCTCAGTTTCCCTAGCTGCAAGAGCAGGAACAGGGGAGCACCGAGTGAGCTGATGGGTGCAGGGAGGGTGGGAAGCACAGGAAGGTGTTTGGAGCGCCAGACTCCCTTGGAGGGAAGGCTGCCTGGGGCAGGACGGAGGGCTGGTTGCCAGCAGCCCTTGCCCCACATTCCTGATGGGAAGGTGCTGGGGAAAGGCACAGGGCAGGTGGGAGCCGGGTTGGGACAGCGTGTGGGGGAGTCACGCCAGGACACGGCGCTGCAGGGCGGGGGGGGAGCTCTCCAAGGACGCGGGTGGGATCACTCCTGCATGTGCAGGTGGCCAGGAGAGATCTCACTGCAGGAAATGCTGAAAGGAAAATTATTATTTAGGCACCTAGAAGGATGCGAAGCCAGAGTGAAGTGTCTGCTTGACACTTCAACTGGACAGAAACATCCCAGAAAGCAACTGGGAAAGAAACATCCCAGAAAGATCCAAGGCACCGCTCTCCTCAGGCACAGGATTAGGTCTGTAACTTCTGAATACCACTGGGGACTGGCTCTTAGGAAACTCAACGCAAATAATATTTGCTTACGTGGAACAAAACAACTTATAAGCCAGCATTATTAGCAGGAAAAGCTTAAATCTCAACTGCAAAAAACCGGAAAGTCACCGTGTATTGAAAAACATCTATCAAAACAACAGATGTTATTCAATACCTGTTCTTATTTAATACTTCCCCCTTTTTGAAATTTGCATTTAGCTAAAACTTTACATTTTTGGGGACCCTTACTGTAGTGACTGTAACAGCCCAAAAGGATCTGACTGACGTACAATATGGGCAGGGGAGAGGGAAGAGAACTCTGCACTGGGAATGTCTGGAGGTAATTCTTCAGGACAGCAGGACACAAGAGTGTCCTTAACTGAACACAGAAATCTGTCCCGAGCTCAGAGCTCCAGTCTTGTTTCGCTGGGCTGCAAAATCTGGGAAGAAATTACAAAAAAATAAACAGGGAACTACCACAGGAAGACATCTGATATTTAACAACCACAAGAATCCATCCTAAGAACTTTCTGATAGTGCAGCAAAAGCTGTGTCGTTTCTCGCTGTGGACCTGGCTGTGTCTGCTCCTTTCAGAAGCAGATGTTAGAGCTTCCCTTTTCTGTAACATATTAATTTCCACTCAAGCATGGTTGGGCAAGTCACAGAAATAAAGCAGAAATAAAGAAAAGCAGTGCAGCATTTTTGAAGCCCTCTGCCCTGCCCACATTGGCCAGAATGTCAAAAGATGTTGGTACATTGGGAGTTTTAATCTGGCTTCTCAGCCATGCACTGAGCACTTGGGAAACTCATTTTTTGTAGCTGAAAAAAAAAATCCAAGCTGCTTTACCTACAAAAGTCATTGGAAAGCTACCTCTGGACTTAGATAGGCTTCAGATGGGGTCCTGGAGGAGCTCTGCTGGAAAAGGGACACACTAATGGCCTGTGGAAGAGGCAAGAGTCATATAAACAGTTTCTGGTAATTTATTTCAATTGCTCAATTTCTTCAGCATGAAGAACAATCGCGGCCAGGAAAATGCATCAGCCTAAAGCTCAGGAACCTATCCTGGCCCCACACCTCCACTCCCCCTCTTCTTCAAGCACGTGGGGCTCTGTAGCCCCAAGAGCAGCAGGACGAGTGGGATGGGAGCAAGGATCAGCTGTGTGGGGACCTGGAAAACAAGCCTGGGACCAGATTGGCTGTGTGGGGACCTGGAAAACAAGCCTGGGACCAGATTGGCTGTGTGGAGGCCTGGAAAACAAGCCTGGGACCAGATCGGCTGTGTGGGGGCCTGGAAAACGAGCCTGGGACCAGATCGGCTCTGTGGGGGCCTGGAAAACGAGCCTGGGACCAGATCGGCTGTGTGGGGGCCTGGAAAACGAGCCTGGGACCAGCCTCCAGCAGTGGTGGCTCTGGGGAGCAGCGGGACTGGGGACCCTCAGGACACTGGGCACAGGGAGGGGGTCCTGGCTCTGCCCGAGCCCCTGCACGGGGCAGGACCCGTCTGAAGCCACGGCTGGAGCATTCCCAGCGCTGGGTCGGAGCCGGGTGCAGCTGATCTGAGAACCAGGCGCTTCCCAGCACAGCTGGGAGCAGCGTTTCAGCCGGAGGCCTCGCTCGCATGCCTGGGCCTGAGCGGGGCCCGGCTGCCTCCTGCTTCTCCCTGGAGCTGGTGTTTCCCACACAGCCGCCCCACAGCCGCAGAGCCGGGAGAGCCAGCCTGGGGCCGAGGGCATCTGGACGTGCAGGAGGGCGGTGGGTGTCCAACAACCCCTTTGAAAATCCCATGGAGAACAGGGATATTGCTGCTCTCTCCAACGCTGTCCGTGAGCCCTGCCAGCAGCAGTTTCCCACCCAGCGTGGAAAGGGAATATCTCCTCCTTCAGCTCAGCACCGCTGTCGGGAGCCTGACCATCATTCCTTGCCCACGGCACCTCCCCAGAGCACCTGGAGCTCAGTCACTCCAACCCCCTGTGCGGCTGAAGCCACAACCTCTCCCCATCTTGTTGGAGCACAGCTCTCACGAGTGGGCAGTGAAACTCCCGGAGCCTGCAGGAAGGGTCCCGGAGCCGCTGGCTCTTCCCGAGTTGGATTTGCAGGCAGCGGCCGCTGCCCCGGGAGCACTTCTCCCAGCAGGCCCCATTCTGCTTTCACTTAGAGTGAGGTAAACTGGGACCGGCTCCTCCAAATGACTCCACTGGTGCAAATGAGATCAGAATCTGGCACCGCTCGTCTTACTCAAAACAAGCCTAACTGGAACCAGATAAAACCAGTTCCAGCACAGAGTGGCCACCAGGATGATGATTTTTTTAATTCCTGCAGGCAGCGAGGGGAGCTGTCTTGGATGCCAACCATGCTGGCTTTCGCCTGGCTCAGTCATTCATTACCAAACTTGAATAAAAACCCAACGCAGCGGGGTTGCGCCTGCAGGATCAGGTTCCCAGCTGCCGGAGCAAGAAGGGGAAAGAGGGAAGGAGAAAAGAGCTTGTGGATGGAGCTGTGGATCTTTCGGGATCCTCCCTGTTGTCTCCCTCTCCCTTTATACCCGTTTAGGCCATATCTTGGTCACAGCAGCAGAAATTCAGTGACCTGATGTGGTTTTGCCCTCTTTTAGTCTCTGCTTTACACCACACCAGCCTCCTCAGTTTTGATGGCATAAACCCAATGTCCGTGTTATTTACCCATGGCACTGACCAAAGCAGAAAAACACATGGGAGTGCAGGGCCAGAGGGGTTTGGGGGTAATGTAACAGCTCATGGCCCACCTGGTATTTTCAGTCGCTACCAGGGCTGACCTCATACTTGACATTTAGCGTTTCTCCTAAAACTGCAGGATTGGGCCCAGTAACCACAAAGAAATCACACTGTGACCTGAATAGCTCTCTTTTCCCCCCCTGGACAGGTCACCTGAGCTCTGTGTCAGAGAAGAAGGAGGCTTAAAGCACATCTGAGAGTGACCCGAGCAAGGGCTCCATCCTGGCGCCATTTCCAAAGCTCAGCTCCACTGGGCTGCGAGCTTGGCTGGAATGGGGGCAGCAGCCCAGCCCAGCCCAGCTCCACAACTGCTGGGATGGGTGCTGGGTTGTTCCGTTCCCACCCTCGGTGCTAATTTATGTCCAGGAAAGCCCTGGCCCCCACCACCCCACGTCCCTCCCTCCCCAAACAGCACTGCACAAGAAACAAAGGTCTGGGGAGCAGCAAGCACAGCCCTGCCAGGGCTAGCAGAGGACAGACCGCTCCTCACTCCCACTCCGGAACTCCCCCAGAAGGACAATTTTATCAGCTGTTCAGGTTTTTAAGAGTCTGATTCGAGCGGGTGTGAAGTTTCTTTGCCCTCAGCCGTGCTGAACCCCGTCACTCTGCTCCTTGCTTTGTCACGGGGGATCTCCGAGCCGGGGCGACTACAGAGGAGGGTGTTTTTTTCCAGCAGACTTCAAAACAAAAAGAGCAGGAGCAAGGCCCGAGGACTGAGCAAGAACCCGGCTCTGCCTGCCCCGTGGTTGGATATGGGATCTGGCAGAGGTGCTGCTAAAGCTTTAATGGGAACAGCACGGAGTTTGGGCAGGAATAACTGCCCGGGAGTTTCCTCTGCTCCCCGGGCAGGTTTCCCATGGCTGCACCAGCTTAATCCGCCCTCGGCAATGCCAGCACACGCCGCGAGCAAAGCTACTCCAACACGGGCAGGTCTTCAAGGCTCCCTGAAAAGCGTTTTGGCTCAGGGCCCGATCCTGCACCTCCAGAGCACCCAAAATTCCCTCCAGCTCAACCGTTTTCCTCGCTCCGGAAAGGCGACCGGGCGCTCGGGAAAACTTTGCTCGTTTGCCCTTTTTGTGAGACCGCAAACTCCCCAAGCTGGAATTCAGTGCAGAGAGGTCACGCCAAGAGCCCGGATTCTTCTCGGGGCTGTTTGCAAACACTTGGGATTTTTATACTGAAGGCAAATTCCATTTCCCATCCTGCGGTTTGCAAATTTGAGGCGAGCAGCCTTTTACGAGATGGGAGACTGCCTTCAAAAGGCAGAAGTGCCCAGTGTGTGAAGCTGATTTTTGGCTGGTTGGACTCTGCGAAGGGGACACTGAGTTCTTCGGCTAAAAATACAAGGGAAAATCTGGGTCTCTCCATATCGCTAGGATCTTTCCCACTTGTTTCAGTAGGGTGCAGATTTCTCCCAAAAAAACCCACATGGGAAAGCTACGGTGTCCTAAATCCACAAACACTTCACACAGGCTGAATTTTTAATTTGACGGGGTTAATCCTATACGTAAAAGTTAGATTGCAGAGTGGAGCAGAATTTGCTGGTGCCCTCGTAAGAGAAATGTTAGCAGGCAATAAGGGATTGCCCAGATCAACTTTAATGCAGCCTGAAAGCGAGCTAAAGCATGTTCTGTTCCCAAAACATCTCCCAGAGAAAAAGAGAAATCCCCATTGAGTTTAAAATGCAGAGATTATTGTATAGAACAAATAAAAATTGCTGCAAATACTGAGACAAATCGAAATGCTACATCGGGGTTCAAAAAACAGGTAGGGATATATTGGATATAAGCTTTACAATAAGTGCCTAAAGTATTTCCACGATACGAGGATGTAAATTAATCCCCGGGATGAACTTTTCAAGGAACAAAAGTTTACTGCCTTGCCATCGGGAAAACTTCTCTCTTTTATGATCGTTGAACTACCCCACGTCCGCTGGTGGTGTGGTTAATCGATACTGAGCGTTCCCGTTCTTCCCTCGGCACTTTTGTTCCAAATCCCGACAGGGATGGGAAGGAGGGAAGGACTCTGTACCACAGATGTGCAACCGACACAGCGCGGCTCCGCGGCTCCCCGGCTCCCGGGCTTTTATTCTATTCGAGCTAAAGCGGCAGTGGAAATTAGTTTAGTTTAACGATTGCGGAGCAGATCCCCCCAAGTCCGCCTCATCTGCAACCGATTTCTGCCCGTGGCAACATCCTCATCCTCCCGGCCATCCATCACCGGCGGGGGAGGAAACGAGAAGCGAGAGGAAAAGAGGCGGAAAATCTGGTGGGGGGAAAAAGCAGCAGGTTCGGGGCGGGGGTGGGGGGCACACAAAGCCAAGGGCTACTCACCAGCCAGGCGACGGCGGGCGCATCCCATG
>VZTD01003362.1:200993-236218 GCA_013397725.1 Rhagologus leucostigma | reverse complement strand
CGGGCGCACCGAGAGCCCCGAGCAGCCCCCGCGGCCGCCCGGCTCGGAGACGAGAGCCGGAGCCCCAACGCCCCGGGCACGGAGCTCACCCACCGACCTGGGCAGTGAAACCCCCGGCAAGTGTTAGAGCTAACGGGGAGAGCCCGCTGGAAACGCCCGCCACGAAACGAGGGGGCTTCGGCCAGGAGAACCTAAGGGAATGTCCCAGCACTTGCTCCTACAGTGGCGTAAACAGTCTGGATTGGTCTCACCGAACGCCAACAACTCTTATTTAAACGTAATTCGTGATAGAGAGTGCTTGGGGCAGAGTCCTGGCTGCAGTGAAGACTTTAGGAAAGATCTCCAGCACTAGAGATGACTGTTTTCTCTTTGCTTTTCCTTTCTTTTCCCTTCCTCTTTTTCTCTTATTTCTCTTTCTCTTTTCTTTCTCTCTTTCCCTTTCCCATTAAAAAACGAACAGCCAAACCCCATGCCAGTGAAGCCCCATTCATGGCTGTCTCTCAGGTAGGATAATTGCTGGAGACCGAAGGGCTCTGTTTCTGTTAAGGCACAATTAATCTAAAGAGGCCCCCACATTAAACACTACTCAAATCAAAAGATACCTGCCAGGCTTGGCTGGGTTTTGCTAGCTGCTGCTGGTGTGAGGATTTGCATAGAGATCAGAGAAGCAGGAAGGGGAGATGGCAAGAAGCAACAGCTGTGCTGAGGGAAGTGTTGGTAGTGCCCTGGCAGCAGCTGTGGGGAGAGGCTTTGGGGCTGGGTGTTTGCTGGAGGAGGCTGCAGGCTGCCAGTGAAGGAATGGTTTCCTGCTGCTCGGTTCCTTCCAGCTCCAGGATAATAGGATTTGTAAACAGGGTGGCAAAAAGCTGCCTTCAGCATCACTTTCTTACCCTGCTAGATGCAACCTACCCAGTCCTGAACTGTACTGCACTGCTCAGCTCCAAAAGGGCCAACAACAGAGGAACAGCCTCTGGCCATGACCACACACCCAGCAGGAGCCCAAAATCTGGTTTCCCAGCCTTTTCACCCACTGCTAAACCTGGGCCTTTGACCAATGCTCTACCTGCTCCCCATGGCCAGCACGACCAGCAGTAAACTCCTGCCCATGAGGCTACTTTATTCTGAATAATATGAGTGAAATAAGAGACATCTGAGACTTTGAAGCAAGTTCTCACAAGGAAAAATAAGATGTAGATGCAACCAGCTACAAAGCAACAGACCACGGGCATTAAGGTGAAATTCAGTCAAGTGTTTCAGGTCCATGGTTCGGTGTTTGGATGGGTTTTGTGGGATCCTCGGCTCTGGGGTGGGACTGCTCTGCAAAGAGCTGTGAGCCAGCGTGCAGTTCATTCACTGCTTCCTATTATTCATCCCTGTTCCAGTTCTGTAAACAACATGAAAGGGAAACAGCAATCTGTGAATCTGGGGGTGGGGAGGCAGGAGGAGCAGGGTTCAGGTTTTCTGGTGTCAGGAGGAACAGGCAGAGGTGCTGCAGGACAGAGCGGGTTGGCTGGGGGATGAAAGAAGCTGCTGAAAGGCTGTCAAAGCCCTGGGCCAAGACTTTTCCCCTTCTCCTTGGCAATGTGATAACACAGCTAGAACAAGGAGTGATGACCCGATGCCTGCAGACGTCGTTTGGACAGACTCAGGCACAGAGCAGAGGCAGCCACTCCGCAGGGAGGGAGAGCAGGGAGGCAGTGCCGGCCGGAAAGGAGCCGACCTCACCGGCCAGCCCCTCTTCCCTAGCCGGGGGCTCTGGCTTCAGAGCAGATTTAGGCTCTTGCTGCACACATCACCCCATTGTTTAGCAGCTCCCATTCTCCACAGGCTCGGGGGAGTTTGCTGCCCGCCCCTAAAACAGCCGTGCCACAGCACAGTGATGTCTTCACACGGCGTGGTGCGACGCGGAGTGCGACACAACTCCTCACTCTCACCTCGACGACAGCCCATTCCATCCTGTTTTTCCACCAGGTACACACGGCCTTGCCCAAAACATCCACACCCCCCATGCCTTCCCCCTCAGCCCTTTCCCTGCTGCTGGATTACCAAGGCTTCGTGCACTGGGACACAGCAGAAACCCAGGACATCCCTCCCTCGCCTGCTGTTGCTGTTTTGGGCTGCTGACAAACGCCCACAGTGCCAGGGGCTCCCCGCTTGTCAGGACAGGACCTGGCACTGTGGGTGTGAGAATTAAAAGGGTGTATTTGTAAGTTAAAAATAAAACTATTTCTTTTATTTGTGTCAGTGCAGAGTCCAAGGCTCCCTGCCTGCCCACAGTGGGATGCTAAAAAACACATGGGGGAAAAAGTGGTTGGGAAATGAGTGGGGAGAGTGTGTGTGTGTCCGTGAAGGGCTGCAGGGAGCAGTGCGGGGAGAATGGCCCTGCACATATCCCACAGCTGGGCCTGAATTCCATCTCTTCCCCCACTGGTGTTTTATTCACTGTCCCTGAGATAAACCACACAGGGTCCAAGGGAGTGCTCTCGGGGGATAAAGCCCCTTGCACGACTCACGAGGGACTTGGGAGCCTGGTGCCTGGGTCTTCCATGGACCACCCTGCCCATCTCAGAGCAGCTCCCTTCACCTCTGCATCTGATCTGCAGAGGGGTGCAGAACTGCACTGCTGGTCCCTGAAATAAAGACAGGTCTTTATCAGCTCCCTTCTGAGGGAGGCTGGATCAAAGTTGATCAAGGCCAGGTTGGACGGGGCTTGGAACAACCTGCTTTAGTGTGAGTGGCATCCCTGCCCTTGGCAGGGGCTGGAACAAGATGATCTTTAAGGTCCCTTCCAACCCAAACCATTCTGTGATTCCATTCTATGATTCTCTTACCAGACCTGCTGGGGTTCAACTCCAACTTTTTGGTTCCTAAATAAGCCTGAACGCATCTCCAAGATACCAGGACCCCAAACTGCTGTGTGTAAGGGCATACACACCCTGGGTGAATGGAGCAGTACTCGTGCCAGGAGAGAGGGGCAAAGATTTAACCACTAAAAAAGCTGAGGGATGATTTCCCATCTCCACCTCAGGTAGGTGGAGGGAGGGGACAGTGGTGGCAGGAAGGGTGTGAGGACCACATCCTCCCCCTGCTGCTAGCACAAACTCTCACATCTGTGCAGCTCCAGCAGCCCTGAGCAAGGGTGAATCCGTCCTTACAAACACCGTTCTTGCTTCCTAAGATTCCCCCAAAGCACGTGGGTACAACAGCCCCTCACTGCTCCTTCAGACCAATCCACCCGGAGCACTCACTGGGCTTCACAACACGCAGGGAGGTGAGGAGAGGCTGGAGGGGAAGGTTCAGCCAGGGAGGAATTGGGAGCAGCAACCCCCACCAGGCCGCAGGTTTAGGACACCGGATTTGAGCTCCGTGCTGAATCCTCCGTGCAGGCAGAGCGCAAAGGAACGAGTCCTGGTGGGAATCTGGCCGGCTGGCTTGGACTGCAGAGGCAGGATCTGGGGACGGACCTGGCTGGCAGGGACTGTGCTCAGCAGTGAAGGAAAAGGATTTATCAGAGAGCCCATTAGAAAACATCTGGGCTCAGCAAATGACCTGGAATGCGGCTCGGCAGCGGGGTGCTCCTCTCCTCCCCGGCCCCGGGAATGCGAGCTCCCGCAGGGCACGACTCGAGCCAGCTGTTTCCTCTAATCCCATCAGCCCTGCCTTCCACGGGGGGCTGCGGGAGAAAGTCCCGTTCCCTCCCCTTGGTCACTGGGATTAGTGGTTTCTCTGTAGTGCCGTGCCAATGCATTTTGGGGCCCTGGGGCAGCAGTAAAAACGTTCCCCTCCCATCCCTGAGCAAGTCCAAGTGTGTTTAATCACTCCATTTTCCACCTTGCCCAACCGCTCCCCGGTCCCAGGCACTCCAGGCCCCTCCATCCCTCCCTCCCTCGCTTCCCCAGCAACTCAGGTCATGTAAAATCCTTCTCCCATTCAGTTCGTGTCTGCAGGGGCAGTTCTGAGCAGGGAGGGCTGGGAAGAAGCTGCTTCATTTGCAGGTGCCCTCGTCTCTACGAGTTCAAACAGCATTTTTTTTCTTTCTACTTCAAAAATAACCAGTTTCCTCCAAGTCCATTTCAACCAGTTAAATCCCCTCTGATAACCATCTTATTCTCTGCTGCACAACTTCCCCCTGCTGCAATCACTCAGAACCTCTTATTATATTAATTATTTTTCTTGCAGCACTGCTTGAAGGCCCCAGCCAAGCTCAGGCCTCGTCACAATAGGTGCTTGTGTGTGTTCAGAGACAGTTCTGGCACCGAAGCTCCTCCAAACTGTCAACCAGCAGGACAAACTTAGAACATCCACATGTGTGCAGGGAACATTTTGCACATTACTGAAAGGAAACCAGCGCCCGCCTGAAACGGGGTGACTCACAGAGCAATACTGCACTGCTCTTGCATGGGAAGAGCCTCATGCACAAACTCTCTGGCCTTGAAGAGAAGCACCCAAAATCAGAAGCCTTAAAGTGCCAGTTTTTCCAAGTCCTGCTACAGCAAGTGTCAGTGTCTTTTAGAACTAGGATGACTGAGAAAAAAAAAATATACATGCATTTGTTAACAGATTAAAGTCCTCAGCTCACAGTCCTGCCACCTTCCAAAATACAAATGCAAATACACTTCTTAAAGTGATAACGTGATTTTCATAGTTTAAAGGGTCTGGTTCATAACATCAGAAATGTGGGACCCTGAGGAATCTGCTTATTGCCTCCCTCTCCTCCTGCCCTGGAGCAGGATTGGGATTTTTGAGACTATTACTGCAGCTGATGAGGAATGAAATGAAAGTGGCCAGGAGTTCTCAGCTTATCACAGCTTTCCTGAACAGGCTGAGACATCCACGTTAGACCAACTTTGCATCATTCAGGTTTTCATTTTGGCAACAGTGGCTGCTGCAGTGCACGACAAGAGTTAAATCTGAAGCTCCAGTTAAATAATCGTAGGCTCATCCGGTGCTCGGAGGAGTCACAGTGACCTTGCCTCTATCTGCCAGCCTACCTCTATTTATACCTAATATGGATATAAAATCCATGACTTTGCAGATAGTAAACGAGAGCCTCCCACAAGCATGTCGCCTGCTAGGATGCTCCCAAAGATTTAAAGGAATTATTTCTCAGGCCTTAAAAGAACCCATTGAACTCACTTTCCCTGTCCTGCCTGATGTGGTGCAAACTGCAGGATGTGGGCTTTCCCATGCAGCCATTCCAGGGCACCTCCACTCCTATCCCACTAACGCTCCTGCAGCTCCAGCCCCAGGCTTCCATCCATCATCCAAAGATGTATTTATTGACATACGAAATACCCCATCTCTCGACAGATTATCTACGGAACCATGTCATCTTCAGAGAGAATTAAACAAAAAATGGGCCCCGTGCCTGGAAAAAGGAGTGGGGGAAGTGCACACCATCAGCCATTCCCTCAAACAAACCCAAGGAAAACAGTCCAAAAGGGAGGAGCTGAGGAACAAAGCAGCAAGGAACAGCACAGAAATAGGTTGTCTTCTGTCTGAGGTCCCCGCCAGGGCCATCTTCAGGGAGTGTCTAACGAGCAAGGTCCTCGAGCTAAAAACACTCTGCCTTTAGTTCAGACTGGATTAAGAGACCAGGAATTCTGCAGGCAACCTTTGTGGCCTTAAAAGTTTCAGAGAATTTACGGCCAACAAGCACAGTTGGATCATCTGATCTGAATCCATGTGTGTTACAGGTCATTTGATTTCACCCAGTCACTCCCAGGTGGAGCTCGGTAACTTCCATGTTAGATGTCAGGAGTTGGAAAATCCTCCCATGGCTCTACCAGCTCATCCCAGTCTGTAATTCAGTGCCTCGCTGCTCATCTGCACGGGTCAAGCGTCGGCCTCCAGGCCTTGCTTCTCACTGTGCCTCTCCCTGCTAGCAGCAATCCCTTCAATTCCCGGGGTTCCATAATCCCCGAGGCTGTGCCATCCCCAGGTATTATCAGTGTTTGTTGCACCTGGATGCCGAACTTCACATTTGACTGGACCAAAATCCACATTGCTCCACTTTCTTTTTCACCTACACAGCATCCCACCAAATAGCAGTTACTTGTCTGCCACCCTTTTATATGTACTTCCAGATAAATAATAAAATTACAAATACCACCTGTGCCAGGCCGTCACCACCCTGGGAAGAATTCCTTCCCAATATCCCATCTATCCCTGCCCTCTGGCAGTGGGAAGCCATTCCCCCTCGTCCTGTCACTCCAGGCCCTTGTCCACAGTCTCTCTCCATCTTTCCTGTTGGCTCCTTCAGGCACTGGAAGGCCACAGTTGGGTCACCCTGGAGCCTTCTCTCCTCCAGGCTGAACAACCCCAGTTCTCCCAGCCTTTCCTCAGAGCAGAGCTGCTCCATCCCTCGGATCCTCCTCTGGACTTGCTCCAGCAGGTCTGTGTCCTTCAGTCCGGATCCACAGGGAATGCATGGCTCATGGGAGCAGTAGTGGGTTTGGGTTCAGCTGTTTATCACTGCTAACAACTTCAAGTGCAGCACCGAGGGGGAGGAAGAATATCCTCTAAAACCTCTAAAAAGAAACACACTCCTTTGCATGATTTATGAACTGAATTTGAACTGATCAGGGCATGACCTTTTCCAGGAAGGGGCATCCACTCCTAACCCAGAGCTGGAGGCTTTACAAGCACCACCAATAAAGACTAGAGATGAAGAGTGATTTATTAGTCACCAGCAACTTTCTAAGCATCTTTATAAGCTCCAGGAGGTGGGTATCCAGCACTACGAGGAAAATCCAGCTCCAACAGCCTGCAGTGCTGTACAGCAAAGTGCTGACAGCCAGAAGGCACGAGAGAACGGCCATCCACAGCTGAATTTCCATAAACTATGTTCCCATTTAGTTTCAATCTCAGTTAAGCATTTCACTGTGGGTGGGCTATAGGCTGGACTCTTGGAGCAGTACAGACACAGTGCACATTGCATCCAGCTGCCTACAGAGCTGGCATGCCAAAATTTGCACCAGTCCTACTTCCAAAGGCAGGAGTGGGGTGAGAGAGGAGGAGAAAGTTTATTTCTTACTGTGGGGTGTGTGTGGTATGGCAATAAGTACCAAATACTGCCAGCTTGGAGAGAAAGAAAGGTCAGCAGTGCCTCGCTGGTTCAGAACTCACTGAAAAATGGGGTTTTCCCAGCAGGTCACTCACAGATCAGGGGTTCTGCAGCTCCACGAGCCTCTCTCTTCCAGCTGCAGCATAACCGTACCTCACAGCACATCACTACCACAACAACCAGTCACTTTTAGTCCAAATTGTGCACCCACTATTAGCATTTGCAAGCTAGCACCTTTGTGATTTCTTCTGCATTGTTCCCAAACTCAGAGGAAACCCAAGAAAAATAGCTGGGAAACCAATTCCTCCTCCTTTGAAGAATCACCCATATGAACTCTCTGGAAGAGCTGAGTTACACCATCACTGCTGTGTTTCCACTACTGGAGAGGAAGTTTGGACGAGGGCCTGGAGTGACAGGACAAGGGCTTCAAACTGGAAGAGAGTAAGTTTAGATTGGATACTGGGAAGAAATTCTTCCCTCTAAGAGTGGTGAGGCCCTGGCACAGGTTGCCCAGAGAAGCTGTGGCTGCCCCTGGATCCCTGGAAGTGTCCAAGGCCAGGTTGGACGGGGCTTGGAGCACGCTGGGATAGTGGAACGTGTCCCTGCCCGTGGCAAGGGTGGGACTGGAAGGGCTTTAAGGTCTCTCCCAGCCCAAACCATTCCATGATTCCATGGTACTGGAATGCTGCTGTCTTCTTGATCATCCTAAATTCATATTTAAGGTGCATTTACTAAGGCCATGACTGTCTCCTGGTATTATGTTTATGTTCTGCCTAACACAGTAGTGTCCATGAGGCACAAAGAACTGGGAATACATTTCAGTATTTTCTCTCCTTATCAGATTCAGATTATCACCAAAGTCAATACTGAGGATCACAGTGGTTTACACCTACTAGTGATTCCATAAACTATCACCCTCTGGACAGTTAAACATCATTCCTAATTTCTCAGGGATTTGCCAGTAAGAATTTGGGGCAATTTGAGCATAGCAAAGGGTGGCACAAACACCTCTGGAGTCTCCCAGACTAGGAAGGGCAGCCTTCCTCTGAGACTCCACCACCACGTGAAAAACCAGTTGGGAAGGATGGGCTGCTGGACTCCAATCAGAGCCCTGGCTGCACACCACATTCCCTGCACGACTTATTCCTGACCTTGCCTACAGCTTCTCCCATCTTTAAAATGGGGATTACAAACCCTCCTACCTCCCTGCAGCCCATCTGTTTAGTTTGTAAATTCTCCAGGGCAGAGGCTGGTTTTTATTTGTGTGTACAGCACCACATACAGCCAGGTCCTGCTCTTGGCCACGGCTCCAGGCAGGATTGGAACACAAAGCAATGACGGTATCTTGATCAAACATGAACAACTCGGATAAACAATAGAAAAGCAGCTTGATATTTTTTTCCCCGCTGTCTCTGCTTTTCCGTGACTTGTTTATTCATCTCAAAGCCTCAGCAGACATCTAATCAAGCTGTTAAAGAGGCAGATTTGTGGTCAGTCAAGCACTTGGGGAGTTGTTAAACGTTCAAAACCAGTTCTAGTCAGCAAACAGCTTCTTTTTTTTTTCCCCCTTCTCCTGGGTAGTGATACGGTTTCCTGACTCACTGTATACTCCTATTACAATTGTGATACAAGTTCTTTCCTAAAAGGTCTCATTAAGTTTGGGTAGGGACACCTGCCTTTTTCAGCCCTATCTTGTTTGCACTTTTTGGTCCCGATCCAAATCACGCCACAGACAAAGCAATGATTTCAGCAGGCTTAAGAAAGAAGGAAAAATGTGATAGTTTCCAGATGAGTGTATTATACTAAATTTAACATGCCTTTTGGAACTTAGAATTTCCACTTTTCCCCCTTCCATTTATGTAATTAGAAATCGAGCGGCAGGAAACCATTCTTATTCCAGCCTCAGCTGGGAAGGGTACAGTCTTTCCCACAGAGGGAAAAGGAGACTTGTCCTCACAAGAAGATATTTTGCACAGCTTACAGGGACAGGTTCAAAAATAGGTTTGGGATAATATATCTTTAATTAAATAAAGCAAAACAAATACAGGCCTTTTACGTGGCAGTTATATGTGCATATACATATATATATATATACATCAACACAGACAACAACAAGCAAGGCAGCTGTGAAGAAAACCAAAAATTTAAGCTTTTACCTCATTTAAAGAGCAATGACAAGTTTAAATTCCACTTTTAGAATTGTGCACTTTTCCCACACTCACTCATGTTGACTTCACATTAATGAGCAAGAACCTTTGTTCTCATTATTCTCACTCTAGCAATAAAGGACACACTGGGATTGATATCTACAATCAGTATCTCTGAGTTCCAGGGCCAGAAGAACCACTTGATCACAGGCCACAGTAGCCCAAGGTAAGAATTAATTCTAGGAAGTCATCTTTGAGCTGAAGCAGAGCATATAAGGGCAGGACGACTCGTTACCAAGGACACTAAATAAAAACTGAGCTCATCATCAGCCCAGATGACACAGTAGGAGCTGAAGTTTTCCCTGAACATTGACAGTCGCTATCTTTGGTGCTGCCACCGCTTTTGGTTCTCCTGGGTCTTGCCCAGGCTGATGCTCCTCTCTCCAGCAGATCCCACTGGCTTTCCAAACTGCAGCACACACACGGAGAACTCAATAAAACTCCTTTCCAAACCACAGAGGAGCTATGGCTCCAAAGTACATAGTTCAAATTAAAAATTGGGGCTGGATAAAATGATTCAAAATTGGGAAGAAAGAAAGATAGCCTGTTTTCAATAAGCTGTTTTGACCTGACTGATGAATGCAGTCCGGCAAGGGAGGAGGTGGAAAAACAAGGACATGCTGGAGCAATGGTCCTGGATGGTATCATGCTCTGACAGTCTTAATGCTGCTCTGGCACTGGAGCTATTTTATTTCACAAGTCCTTTGCTCCAGGCGAGCTCCTCAGCATCTGTTGACTCTGGGCGCAGCTCAACATGTTTCTCTGGAGCGCAGGGTGCACAGAGCAGTGCCCAGGAAACGTGGGGATGCAGGGCTGCTGCAGCACTCACACCTCAGGCCTGTAAGATAAGGAGTTTCTCAAGCCCTCCGAACTCCAGCCTTCCCCTCAGTCCATCCCCTTCCTTTCCTGGCATGGTTTAAAAAACAACTATCACACAACTTTTGTATCACTTTTCCATCTATCAGCACTCACCATGCAGCACAACAGGCTTTCAATAGAGAGAAGTTCTGCATCAACCTATGCCATTCCATTTCCATCTTGAGACATGCACTCACTCCTTGTGCTACACGGACAACACACAAGTGTGGGACAAAGGAAAGAGATCTGAGAGAGTCATCTCCAGAGCTAGAAAATTGTGCTGAGTAAAGAAGCAGTGAAGACGAGCTCCTGAGCCAGGGGAAGAGCAGCAGACAACGTGCCAAGAAGGCATCACGAGGACTGGGGTGGATGTAAAGAAGGGAGTGCTTGGAGCAGTGTCTTGCCAAGGCAGTAAAGAGCTTTAAGTAGTTGTGATCCATTCCCAGACACTGAAACCTCTCTGTTCTCCCACGGAAGAGGGGTGCAAAAACAATCAGCCTAAAGGGTAAGCTGAGAGCCAGATGGCATGAGGATATGTTTAACTCACCCACTATCCTGGGAAGTTTCAAACGGGGGTCACTCCACGACCCAAAGCTACAGCAGACAGCAGGGCCTTGCTGCATCCGTCACACAGTTTGGATTTACCCGTTTGGATTCTGCCTCTTCTGAGAGGACAAAATTCCAGTTTTAAAGGGCAACTGTACAAACAGGACATAGGAGTATTTATATTCCTCTCCAAACACCGGCACAAGCAGCAGGGGTCTAGTGGGTGATTTATGAGGTGGGGAATGCTTCTTTGAACTGGATGGTGGATGGGGGTTGCTCTCAGGAGTGGGGAGGAACAGACGACGGCTGGCTTTGCTGAGGAGCTCTCCCAGTGGCCCAGGTGGTCCCAGCTGCTGGCTACTCCAAATGAAGTTCTCTCCTTCCATTCTCCCTCTCTCTCACTCACATACAAAGTCAACACACCAGAGAAGGCCATTTTTCTTTTATTTATTTCCCAGAAGAGCTCTTCCTTGCACTTTTCAGACACGATACAAAACAAGCAACAGAACTTTGTTTCATAGACAGAAACAGTTTGTTGGAGTATAAAGAGTTACTGGTGATCGTTACTGAAGAATGTTGGCTTATTCCAGGGGCACTTCAGTATTCCTGAGGAATAATCATTGATTTCTCCTTCCTTCCCACTGGGATAGTCTTAGCCATTAGTCACTGTTCCTGTAAAGCAAGAAGGCTTATATTATTAAAAAGCCATTTGGGTTCCTTACATGGAAGGTGCTGCAGGATGTAAAGCAAGTCACGGAGCTCTGTAACATTTCCAGAGGGTACGGTATTGGTTGGATATATATATCCAACATTTTCATCCTTGGCTAAAGCAAGAAGTCGCGTATGGAGGAATCAAGCAGCTATTTTCATGCCAGAAGCATGCCATGTTTTCGTGCAAAACCCTCCATTCTGATAAATTGGGTACTTCATAAAACCCCACATTATTGGTCAACTTAACTATTCACAGGCTATAGTGAAATCAGACTGAAATCAAAGCCACAAAGGGCAAGAGGAAAGGCTGCACTTGCCTTCTTGTGTTCTTGCACATCAATATAAATCCACATTCCTATCAAAGTACAGGACTGTGGGGTTTGAGTGATAATACAGGCTAAATAACCTGAAAAATAGGATTTTTCCATTTTGCAAGGAAGTCTAGGCTGTGTAATTCACAGCCATAGCATTTTAAGCCTTGAAATAATTGTGACGTTGATTTTAAATTCTGCTGAAGTCACAGTGAAAACCACTTGATCCAATTACTTAAAAAAGCCCTCAGAAAATTCCAACCACAAATTGGAACTTTTCTGCATTTTAAGTATTCTTTTGGTCTAGATGAATGGCTTCTGCACTGGTGTCAGGGTTTCCTGACGGAATTTCTAACCCAAAGGATGGGCACTGTGATGATCCAAGTTACAGCCAGAACAGCTGCAAAGTCACTCTGACATCTCCTGATTATTCGGTATTGTGAAGGTCCTCTGTCCTCTATCATTCTGACTCAGGACTCAGAATTAAGAACTTGATCCTGAAGAATCAACAATCCCAACTGGATAAAGACCTGAGTAACCTGGTTTGACCTCACAGCTGACCCCCATGACCTTCTTGAAGTCCTTTCCAACTTGAGTTCTCCTGTGAACTTGACAGGCTCAGAAAACTAGAAATAATTTCGTCCAAGTTAATCTGTGTTACATTTCCCTCTAATAAAGCTGATTTTCTCGCAGAGTCTCTCATTTTGACAAGTTAGCATTTCAACAGAACTCAGTTTTGTAAAGGAAATCCTACAGAGTTTAGTTCCAACAAATTTTTCTAGGAAAAAAACAGATGAGTGATAATGCAACAATATTTTCCATGTTCCTAACCAAGAGAAATGAAATAATTTTGTTGTAATAACCCTGGAGCCATTATCCACGACATGACATTTTGGAGGGAATTAATGACATTAACCATTAGGTGGCTTCATCTGCATTTTCTGTCTCTCAGCCTCTTTGTGCTAGAGAAAGCCATGGAGACAGTGCACTGGAAACGATTTGTCTTGTGCCATGCAGGCATCTGAAGTGTCCTTCCAGTTACCTCATGCTTCCAAGGACCACCCCTGCTCCAGATTAGTCCTTAATCCAAATAAAATCCCTTCCTAGGGTGACTGGACACTGTCTTTGCTGCTGCCCAACATCCCTAGGAACAAGCATCCTTGAATGAACAATGCTCTCTCAGAACATGTGAGCAGTGCATTTATCACTCACATGAAGCCACAGACATGTCATTCCAGCTTTTTCCAGAGACATCAACTGGAGGAATAACCTCAGGATGATGTGGAAAACTAACACATTTTTAATGTTAACAAATCTGGCCAGAAGAGCCACACAGATTTTTGATTCTGGGCAGTAGCTGGCAATGCTGATCAGCTGCATCCAAGTCAGTTTCTGAATATTGCTGTCCAAAGATTTTATTTGTTGGAGAATCTTGTTATTATTTCCCTTTAACAGGCAGCTGGAGAAAATATTTGTAAGCAGGTGTGTCTGGTAAGACTGCAGAAGGCTGGCAAAAGCTCATGTGCCAGTAAATCTAAGGGGGACCGGGCTCAACTTGCAGCTCTACGAGCATCAGGAAAAGCCTGGAAACACCTGCAGGCCTCCTGCAGCAGGCAGAGGAGCGGCACAGGAAGGATTTCTGCACTCTGTGTCCTGCATGAAAAGCTCCTGGCAAAGTATTTTACCTCGGTACTTTCTGAAGTGCTGAAGTAACTGTGAATATGTCCTGGTGGACTCTCTCCACCGGTGTCACTGAAATGATTTAACCAGGCCATGGGTTTGTGGATCCAAAACACAAGCTCACACTCCTTTTGTTTTCCAGGTGTCACAATGCTAAATTACCACGACAACAGCCCCAACTTTGACATGTGAAGAAATTAAGAAAACACTAATGGAGTCAGTTTGTGGACTGGTGCACTGCAGCCAGTTTGTGAGTGCACAAATGATTCCTGCTAATTAATCTATTTTAAAGTATTTTACTTCAGTGTCAATACCGAACTCATTGAAATTATCCTCTTCAAAACTGCTTACAGGGTACATTTTTTTTCCAGACTAACTACTACATTACTATCAGACAAACAAGCCACAAAACTTACAAGTGATCAGTGTTTTCATACTGAAAAAAACCCCTACAGAAGGATCAAAGATCTGCTTCCACAGGCAGATCTACCTGATGTGCCTGACATGACTTTATGTTTCTTCCCAGATCATCTCCTTTAAAGTCTGAAGAACCTGAATTAAAAGTCTGAATTAGGTTAGTTTTTCTGCTTTTCTGACATGTACTTTTATTGTGTTTTCAGGTTGTGGGAAAAGCTACCTGTGGAACCTGTTAAATTAATTCCGTGTATTCGGTCTAGTAAATTTACTGTTAAACACAGCAAGTATTGAAGAGCAGGGGAACATTCCAGCTTTGGCAACACAGGTTTCTTCCTACTAGCACTCCTTTGGGAAAGGCAGAGGAATATCCATGTAAATGAATATGCTGACTTACAAACAGCTACCAATCAGTAGAAGGTGGCATTGATACTTACTTTTACAAATTTACCGTGGAGAAGATATGGAGCCTGGAAGTCGTGTTGACAATTGGAATAAGCCATTCCTAACCCCATCCCTGACCCAAATGCAATAGGCCATGCCTTTCCTGTGGAAGAGGCAAGCAGAGAGGAAAAAGTAAAGTCAAGGAAAGCTGTTTGTTATATATAGTTCTATAAGCACCAAGAAAGAACAAATTCCTAGAAGATGCATTCTAGGCATTTTCAAGTTCTAAAATCCTCCAAACCAGCCCACCGCAGAAGGAGAAGAGTAACAGTAACACGAGTTTAGAATTTAACAGAGAGTGATCTCTCAACTCAAGGTATTACTGAAAATTACTCTGTTTTAAAGCACAGCTGAAGAACTAGGATCAGTTTTAAAGCCCTGGCAAGGCTGGCATAAACTGATGTCTAGACACATGGCTCCAGTGATTTGGCTCAGGGTCTCCTGCAATTCCAGGATTTGAGCTGAGCACAGGAGGAGCTCAGGGAGGTGCCATGGATAACAACCTTGTTACACAACAGCTAGAAGTTTTGGGAACTCCAGTTCAATGGAAAAGACAGGACAAAAAAAACGATGGAAGAATTGGTCTAGCAAGCTGATTAACTTTTACATGCCTCAAAGACTTTTAACTGCACCTACAGCAGATGGAAACTGGGAAGCCAGGCAGCCAAGATTAATGCAGTGTACTTACTTTTGAAGAAGATGACTGAGAAAACAATTCCTAATCCAAATCCAGCACCTGTAAGAAGAAATGCAGCGAGTGAGGACAAAGATAAAGCAAAGCAATGGAAAATGATTTAGTTCTTTACAGTAATTCTTTATTCCAACTCAGGAATATCAGACTATGAACATCAGGCTATGACTATCCAACTACATGTTAATTCCGCACACCAAACCAAAGAGTTCTTACATAACAAATCTGAAAAAAACAATTCTTGTTTCCTTAAGTGACTGTAAGCAGCCAATTCAGATTAGAATCCCAACATATGTAATAAGTACATTATCAGAAATATCTGGGAAACAAACCAGACTCTCATCCCAGGGAAAGTTCCTGAATTTCTGTCACCATCTACAATGTGGAATTAAAATTTATTTGGATCATTGTCAGCAAATGAGAAACACTTAAATGAAAACTTATTGTGTCCTTGAGCTTTAGATTCTGCAGATGAATATCTCATTGTATTTCGTTTATCTCACTACTTTAACTGCTTCAATGTGTGTCCTGAGGGCAGCAGAACTTTGAAGCTTTGTGTTACCCTATACCTTACAAAGAAAGCTCCAGGCTGCTTATCTTTCACATCCACAACATTCATTATGGAGCATATTTAAACACATTAGGAGTGAATGACTTTTCACATCCTTATACTATATATAGAAATAACTGCAGCAGTTGAAACAAAATTATTCAGCACCATTAAAAAACTCAGCATATTTAAAAATAATTTTTTGCTTTCCTTGGAAGGTGAGTTTATGATTTTGTGCAAGATGTCAGGCAAGTCTGCAAAACTCCTCTCAGGACCCAATAAATACAACAGTGAAAACTTGCAGCTGAGTGGGCAAACTCTAATTATGTCCACTAAAGACAAGAATTTTAGATAAGGCACAGAAGTACAAAAGTTTGAAAGAGGAAAAAAAAATCAGTCATGCATATGCTCATTAAAAAAAACCAAACCAACAGCTTCAGGTTTATTTTGCAGCAAGTACATCCTGTCATGCGTTTCAATTCTCTCCTTTCAATACAAGAAATTTAATTTAAATATAGTAAGTTTATTAATTAAAATACATCCTTTTTTTATATTCCTAAAAGCACGTGATCCTGTTGAATGCATCAGTAAGTGAATTGAGTCCAGAACAATGCCAAGGATCCTGTACCCTCATGGCATATAGGATGACATTTCTTTTAAGTTTCTTTGTGCTCTTCAAAACCTCTTCCTTGTAAAAAGTATATTGATAGTTTCTATTGAGGAACTAAAAAAATACTTGACATCCTAAGTACATTAGGATGCACCACCTCGTACCTTAACTAAGCATCCCATGTTTTTCATTGATTATAAACCCCTGAATATTAGAACAGAGGTAAGCAAACGTGATCTGAGCAAACACCCTCACATTCACTCACTCTCTGTTAGGACTTTACTCTCTGTATTTACTGAGAGCTAGAAATGGTAGTTGATTTGAAAACCTTTTTCATTTTACTACAGATTTTCAGTTGTGCCAGAGGTAACTACTTTACCAGGTCATTACAACTTCGGAGTAGGCTTACAAAACATGCAGGAAGAGCTCTGACCGCCCGCCAAGCGATCCTGACATAACTCCCCCAGACATTTTAGAGCCCGAGCGCTTCGTGGAAGGTCAGGTTTTCACTCTAATCACTTGCACAGCTAAAGGAAAGTCTTGGATCCTCAGATGTCTGCTCAGAGCGTCACAGTTTTTGTGCCTTTCAGACACTAAGAGACACTCCTTGGAGCAGCTCGTTCAGACCCGTGGCACTGAGCAGCATTCACCCGCAGCCTGGAAGAGACATCAGGCCTTCCTCAGAGCCACAGCTCACCCCTCTAATCCGCCCAGCCCCCTCCCAGCAGAGCCTTCCTGTCGTACCTTTGCTATAGTCCAGCTGGTGTTGGCTCTCCCACAATGTTTATGCCACTAAGGATAATTACTATCTTCCAGAAGGCATCCTGTTTGGCGCCCTGGCTGGCCTGGCTCCTCTGCCAGCCCGTTCCTACACCCTGCAGTTGTGCCGGTTTGGTTTGGGCTGTTGCACTTCAGGGCTGACAAGGACTCGGTGGGGGGAATTCTCTGTTCAGACAGCACCAGGCGCTGTTTGAAGTGCCCGGTTCAGCAGCCCTGCCACGAGGGAGCGATCCCGGTCCTATGCTTCCTGTCCCCGGGAAGATCCCCTCTGCCAATCCAAACAGTTTAGCTAATCAATGAGAAATGATTTACAGGATGACAAATTCTGCATCATCTCCATGCACAGCCTGGGCAGTTTCTAATGTCACCACATTTTCCACGTTACCAGTCAAATCCACATTCTTCTCACCAGCCTGGTGGTGAACTGCTTCCTGTCTCGTCTTAAAGACAACCCTGTACTAAGGAAGCAGCTATAATTAATACAGTTTCTTTCCATTTACTTCCAGAAATTATCATTATCTCGTAATCTCTTCACCTCTTTCAGATGTTCTCTCACATTACAGCCCCTCTGTAAGGGCTCCACTCAGATGCCATCAATGCTGCTTCCTGTTTGCCATGAGGGAAGCTACAGGATACACTTAAAAGGTGAAAAATTTATTATTTATGTCAACTGCAATTCAGCCTAAGCCTGAAACACAAACTAGGCCCTCCCCCATACCAACACCACTGTTAAACAGATGTGGTCCACCATGACTGACTTAGGAAAAACATCTGTATCTTAAGAAAGCTTTTGCTGAAGCAGCTCATTTGAAGAGACTGTTCTTCTTCACACAAATGCATTTCTTGTGCAATTTTAGAGGCTATCATTGCACTTTGTTCCAGCCATAAGGAGTCTGCAGTGACAATTAGTACAAAAAAATGATGGTGAGATAGCTAAGACCTTGCTTTAAGTAATGAAAATGCTACAGAGAAGTGGAGGAGATCTGACAGCTAACGGGTTTTGGCTTTCTGTACAAGAAGGCAACTTGAGAAACAAAGCCAAAGGAGTACCTTAGCTTTCCTCATCTCAAAGGCAGCTTGGTTCACTCCTCTCCTGACTGAGGCTCAGTCTGTGCTCGCAACTGTTGTGATCACATCACCCCGTCCACTGGAAACACCAGATCTGCTCCTCACACCAGCCACTGCATGTACAGCATTTGCTCTTTTCTACTTGGTCTGATCAGTTAGAAGTTGGTTTTAACTTAAACCTTCAGCTACATTTAATTCCTTAGCCCGTCTGGTTAAGAACCTCTTTCTGCGGGAAGTTTGTCACTCATCTTCATTCCACTAGAAAGTATTTGTGGTTATGTGGTCATTTCCTGTGTCTCCAAGACCAAGGGGGAGCAAAACCATCTTGCCTCGGGAGCAAAGTAATGCATTTCACTTTAATTCTATATAAAGTTACACCAGAGATAAACAATGGCAGAGCTGATGATGAGTTTTACAGGTTTAAGTTCTCACATGCTCCATTTCCTCTTAAAGAGGCAACATGTCGCTTCAAAGAGCCTCCCACCTGACCAGGGGACACTCCAGCTGTTCCTCCTAAAGATCAGCACCTCTAGGCCAGGCTTTAACTTCACAACAATAAAACATGAAAGGTTTATCTTACAATAAAAACAAACGAACGTGGAGAAGCAAAGGGCTTGATCCACGCCAGGCACATTTTCCCTCCCTTTCTTGCATGACAGACTCTTTGGAGGAAAAAGCCACAGGAAGGAGTACAACCCATTTTTCACCTTCTCTGACAGTTTAAAATGTTTAACTAGAAAAACAGCCTCTTCCACCCCACATCCATCACTTCAGCCTAAACTCATTTACAGTGTCAACAGGGGACAGGACAGTTGTGTGGACACCTCACCCCTGGTCCCCACTACGCGTCCCAGCCACATAGAGCATTCCAGCCACACGGAATTGGCATTAGGCAGCAAGCCCAGGCGCCAAAACCTTTTCTTTCTATGTTTTTGGCTCTTACACCTTCCAAGAAAAACGTCCCGGTACCTCCAATCAATCTAACACGCAGGAGAGCACGCGCTGTATACCCACCAGGACATCATAAAAGTGTCTCAGAGAGAAACACAAATCTTCAGGATGGGCTCCTGCCCCATAAGAACATCTGGGAAAAGCTTTTTCTATAAATTTAATCAGCAGTCGCTCCAAGAGTGATACTACACGGTTCTTTCCTAGGCTACCCAAGTAGCTACAGGCTGAGGCAGCTATTAACACAGCCACACCTAGATGTACTTTGCTTCAATAGCTTGAAACTTAAAATACAAGGATTAAAGTATTCTCATTGACATCTGGCAGATGTGTTGTTGTTACTATAGCAGCTGGAAGGTTTTCAATTACTTAATCCCAAAACGAAAACTACTATTTTCCTTTGCCATTCCACACACACAAATACAAAACCGAGAGCTTCAGCCTCCAAGCCCACTCTGACAAGATACATAAAGAATTGCTTTGCAAAAATGTGGAGGTAAGCTGCCTTCATACACCAGGGCCTTCACAGGGCAGCACTTAGCACCAGTTAGAAATCGGAGACCATGAAATCACTTATTTATGGAGAGAATTAATTTTAAGCAGACTCTTTGCAAGGTCTTAGTGGCAGGAATCAGATTTTCTTCAAACACCAACTTTGAAGCTTTCATTCCCATCTCCCCTGTGGTGTGGATTGTTTGCAGAGCAGACAGAAAAATGAGCAAGGACATGGGAAGAAAACACGGTGAAATTATATACCAAATACTCCAGAAAGAAGCAGAAAAAAGAGTGTTTTGTTTTATACTAGCATCTGACCGTAGTAACACAGAAGAACTGGAATAACAAAATATTAATATCCAAATATCATTATAATCAAAAATCCTGACATGCTTTCAGGGGCTGCTTTCACCCTTAAACACTCAGGGTCAGGTCAAGTGCTGCTCAAAGGCAAACCTTGGGTAAACATCAGCACTGCTGCAGAGGCACAGGCAGCAGCACGAAGGGCCCGTGATCTCCCAAGGAATCACAGTGATACTGGACCAGAAGCTTCAGCCTCACACCAGTGAATGAACTGTGAGACCTGAGGGCACAAACGTTTTCTCCCTCCTTTAAAAAGGGAAGGGTAGAGGAGCGGAAGCTGCTCAATGATGAAATAGTGCAACTTCCCTGTGAAGGTGGAGAGGCCCTGGCACAGATTTCCCAGAGAAGCTGTGGCTGCCCCTGGATCCCTGGCAGTGTCCAAGGCCAGGTTGGATGGGGCTTGGAGCAACCTGGGATAGTGGAAGGTGGCCCTGCCCACAGTGAGGGGTAGGACTGGATGAGCTTTAAGGTCCCTCCCAACCCAAACCATTCTGGGATTCTACAATCAATATTGCACCAAGCTTTTAGACACATCAGGGCTGTGCTTGCTTTGGAAGCTCACGTATAAAAAAATCAGCAATATTCTCATAACACAGAAAATACCCCTCTGACAGGAAACTTTACCTTGTCTTACTGCAATTACATGTTCTGCTAATAAAAACAATAACATTGCTGAAAAGAAAGATTTAGCAGGAGTAAACATACCCACACTCAGGGCTTTTGCAGCCCAGCTATGAGGGTTGGCAACGCTGCTGCTTCACACCCACCCAGCACAGGCTGGCCAGTACTGACGTCTGCTGGCTCCGCTCAGAAACAGAGGCAACTGAGAGCAAGAAGAGTTTCAGGGGCATCTCACTGGCAGGAATGAAGAGGAAAGGAGCCTGATCCTTCTCAAATCTCTCGCTATTCATTTATTATCACCAAGGATGTGCCAGCAGCCCTGAAAGGATTTTCTGAGAGAACTGTTTCTGATATAAAAAACAACAAAGTCTTGTTCCCAACTACTGCTACATCTCAAGGACCAAATTTCAGGATATCACTTGGCTACAGCCCCTTTCCCCTGGGCACTGCCACTGCATGCCACCTCCAAAAAAGGCAGAGCTGGCATCTCATCAATGCACTGCTGCAGAGGTCCAGGAAGTCAGGGCATTTTGGACTCACTTCCTATGGAGCAGAGCTTAGGAGGTCTGGAGTTTGCAAAGGCTGCACTAGCAGATGGATTGTCACAGCTCTTCTCTCAGGTTCTCTTGCTCCAAAGTCCACCAAGAGCAGGCTGGCACAGCTGGTGGGGCACACCTCAGCAGGGCACACTCCCTGACTCATCCGGAGTGCCAGCCAAGAGGAACAGCAGGGCACAATGCAGCTGGGAGGAGACCTGGATTCCTAAAGAGTTTTCTGTCTTTTTCTTCCAACAGAAGATAATACTCCCTTAATTTGTACATGAACATTGTATTCAGAGCTCTGCTAACATCATAACTAAATATTGCTGTTAGATTTTTGACCAAAAGCCTATTCTCAGAACAGCATTTGCCCACCTCTTCCAAAGAAAACATTTTTTGTTGTCTGTGCTGCCTCCCTGCACAGCCTGAGCCACGAGCAGTTAATATTTACACTACTTGGTCTGTGCAAGACACAACTAGCAGAGCTGGATCTTCTGTACGACAAGGAAAAATAACTTGGGGTTCTGATAAAGCTCACACAACTATGCAATTGTGTGCTCACATAATATCCATGTTCTCCAGCATTAAAAACAAAACCTCAAAGGAAGAACAAGCCTTCTGACCTGGTAGCTCAGACTGGATGGCCACGATACAACTATCAAGCAAAAAAACACTTCAAAACAGGAATTTCAGGACTTTCGTATATTTAGACAAAGTCTAATCCAGTTTTCAGAAAGTGTAATCAAGTTTTATCATTATATAGACTGACTTTATCCTATTCATAACCATGTGAAGGATTATTTAAAAATACTGACATTGCAATCCATACAATGATTCTTTTTGAAATATCCAATCTGTGGAATGACACAAACAATACAATTTCACCCTTGCCATTAACAGAACAGCTATTCAAGCAGGCCAGATGATGCAAGCCAGAAGAAATCATGTTAACAGTTGCAGGAGAATTCAAAGTGCCCTTTTCTCTTAAAAAAATCCCTATTAAATGGAAATTAGAAGCATTTTATTTTCAGATGTCAAAACAGAGGATTAGAGGAAAATGAAATCACTACAGTGGGTTATTTACAAGCTTCCAGGCTGAATTTTGGTCAATCACAGCCATACATCAAAATATTTCTCTCCTGAAAAAAAATGAACTTCAACACAGCAACTTCACACATGCAAGTCAAGAAGCAAACAGCTTCCCTAGGACTACCTTCCAGTATCAGAGAAATTACAGTGTTCAACTCACTTAGAACAACAACAGCTTCAAAACAAACCACGACATACGGGCACATAAACCTCCCTCTCTTCCACACATACTCTTTATTGCCTCTCTGTCCCCTGGAAACAGCACATAATAATAATTTGTCCAAAATTACAGCCTTGCAGCAAAAAACACCTCTGTCAGTCTTTTGTGAGTAATTGTCTTTCCAAATAAACAGCCATGAACTATCCATCAGTTAAACAAACAGACCAACCCTTTGAACGGGGTTTGGAGCCTGCAGGATGGAGGAAGACCACAACACTGTTTACCTCATCATCCCTCCTCTGCAGAGCTCTCCTGAAAAGGAAGAAATGGCTGTTAAGGCTGGGGAGGACACAGGAGCTGAGCAAAGTTTGCAAGCTGGGAAGCAAAAGAAAGCCTCGGTAGTTGTGTCTCTGTTTCCACAGCGCAAACAAGCAACTTTTCTGTAAGAAAGTAACAAGTAGCTTTTCTGCATGAAAAATCAGTATCAAAACCAAAAAAAGGAACAGAAAGTTAAATTATTTAAATGACTGCCTGGGTGAAAAGCCCCAAGAATGGTGCAAAGCCAGAGCCAACAGGACCTGGACTGTCTGTCAGAAACCGCCTGGTCAGCTAAGAAAGCACAACCCAGCCCCTGCGCACAAACACTGTGCTCACAACCACACTTGGAATGGAAGAGGAACAAAACCACCTAGATACAGCCTCTTTATTAGCAAAACAAATAAATATCAGTCCTAATAAAAACGAGGTGACCACAAGCTCCATTTAACAATGGCTCAATGTTTTGCACGGGCATAAAAAGGTTTACTTACTCTTTGAAATTAAATACTGTCTTAACAACGCCTGACAACATCCTCTGTTTGGAACTAACAGGAAAAAGTTAATACTAAATTACAAGATCCACACAGGTAGTGACCAAGAGCTCGAAAACATAATACAGCATTTCAAAAGATACAACACAAGATAAATATTTATTTTGGAAGTTTTAGTGGCAGGAGACCAAGTTTTTTCCAGGAGCTTGGTCTCCAACTAAAACAGTATTGCACAACTACAAACAACAGAGCTAACGACAAACCCCGGCTTACGCAGCGTAGTGGGAATCCTGACGGGCTAAGGACAGGCTGCACAGCCCCCAGCTGGAATTTAAAACCACATTATTGCTAATAAAGCCAGCCTGAGAGCTCTACCTCCCCCTCTCCCCCTTTTCTGTTTCCCATGTCCCTCCAGCCCTCAAACTAATCCACAGGAGTTATCTGTCCACAGTTGTCACAGACACTGGGAAATGTCTCACATGCAAGGCTCCAGAAATTCAGTGCTTTCCTTTATTTAGAGAGTCTGGAATGGGAAAACACTGGGCTAATCACAATGTTTGTTTTTCCCGAGCCATTGGCTGGAAAGATCTCCCTGGCTGTAGCGCTCAGGAAGGATGTAAAGGAGCGTTTGGGAAGGAAACTGCGGCCACCAAAGCGAAAAGTCTGACAAAAAAAGTAAGACGTTTACCAAATCCTATATCCCATGTAACAAGCAACTAAATCCCCAAGTAAAAAAGTTTATTTTCTTTCCTTCCTTCTTTCCAGTACAACAACCACCCTTGATAATGTATTGGAAACTCCAGCAAATTTTGCAGTAATATTACAAAACCAATCAACACGACCACTCAAGGTTTTAATGTCCCTGTAGAGAAAACAATCATTCCCACTGGGACACCATGGAAAAATCTGTGTTGTCAGCATACAGTTCATGGAGGAGGTTGCCAGTAAAATGCTTCAGTTACTGATCAACTGTAAAAGCACGCAAACCAGAAAAGTGCCCTCACACATGAAGAGAAACGTGTCAGAGCTCATCCCACTGGGTTTGGTGCTAAGATAAAGAGATGCAGCACATGTGACCTTTTTGGGCAGTCTAACGAAAAACACGAATTTGACTGAGATCTCTACTCAGCATCCTCATGAAGCCAACACTGGGAATCCTTGGACTGGAGCACCGGTGCACAAGGCAAAGCAGGTTTTCTTTCCTCTGTTGCCACTTTAGGATGGAAGAAAACAGTGAATCAAAACGAAAAGCCCACTGAAGAGCGGAGTGCAGGTGACAGACACCGAACTAAGTGGTGCAGACACATCTGAAGGACGGGGCCATCCAGAGGGACCTGGGCAAGCTCAAGGAGTGGCCCGTGGGAATCCCATGAGGTTTAACAGGAACAGGTGCTGGTGCTGCACATGAGTCAATCCAGGCTGAGGGATGAACAGATTGGGAGCAGCCCTAGGGAGAAGGACCTGGGGGTGCTGGTGGGTGAGAGCCGGACATGACCCAGCCCAGAAACTCCCCGTGCCCTGGGCTGATCCCCCAGCATGGGCAGCAGGAAAGGGGGGATTCTGCCCCTCTGCCCCACTCGGGTGAGACCCCTCCCGCAGAGCTGCCCCCGGCCCTGGGGCCCAGCACAGGAAGGACATGGAGCTCTGGAGAGAGTCCAGAGGAGGCACCAGGATGATCAGAGGGATGGAGCAGCTCTGTTGGGAGGAAAGGCTAGGAGAGTTGGGATTGTTCAGCCTGGAAAAAAGAAGGTTTTGGGGTGACCTAATTGCAGCCTTCCAGTACCTGAAGGGAGCTGACAGGAAAGATGGAAAGAGACTGTTTACAAGGGCCTGGAGAGACAGGCCAAGGCAGAATGGCTTCTCAATGACAAAGGGCTGGGTTAGGTTGGATAATGCGAAAAAATTCTTCCCTGTGAGGGTGGAGAGGCCTTGGCACAGGGTGCCCAGAGAAGCTGTGGCTGCCCCATCCCTGGAAGTGTCCAAGGCCATGCTGGATGGGGCTTGGAGCAGCCTGGGATAGTGGAAGATGTCCCTGCCCATGGTAGAGGGTAGGACGGGATGAGCTTTAAGGTCCCTTCCAGCCCAAACCAGCCTGTGATTCTGTGAAATCAACCCTGTATCCACTTCTTTCATCCTTCAGGACACAGGATGCACAGGATTCTGACATGTACAGCTGCAGCGTGGAACAAGTTCTTGTTTATAATTTGGCATACTTAATATTTTATGATAAAGCAACCAATGCTATGGAAACATAAACATATCCAGATATGTTTGTCAGACAAACCTGAATAGAATTTCATAAGGAAAAACACTGCCCTGGAGCACTTGACACTTTTCAAAGGTCTGTTATAAACAATGGAAGTTTCAGTTTACTTAAAATTATTAAACATCTTTTCTAATGGAAAAGTATTAGGCAACTAAAACCCCCGAGTTCCTCATCAGCTTTCAAGCACAAGGCCACTGCAGCAACAAGAAATAAACATTCGCATTTCCCAGATATTATTTATGGTTCTAAAAGAGACATCTGCACCGACATGGAACGAATACCTTTTGTCAGGCACTGCACTTCTTGCTCTATACATTGCACTTAAAGCTTTAGGTTTGTAAACGCATTTTGTGAAGCTACAAGCTCTGCCTGGTGTCACTCTGCAGCCGGTCACAGGGCGAGCACGGCACTGCCACCACAGCCACTACCACCCCTGAAACTCCCAGTACTTAGTGAAACCTCGGGAATGGTTTGTTGCAGAAAACTGAGGCACGTGCATAACTCTCACTTTAAGGGCAAATCAAGACGGAAAAAAATCCAACAGAACTGCTCCCCTACTTAACGAAAAGGCAGAACTACAGGGCTGGGACACGGACGGAGCTTCTCAATGTCACACTCCACACGCTGTACTAAGTAACACGTGCCAGAGCTCTCAGCCTGTCACGCTGCCTATCGCTTTTAATAAACGCAGCCCCCCTCGCACACGGAGTGATGTGACCCGCTCTGCACAGACTGATTTCAAACCCACCGTCGCAGCAAAGCCCAAGGCGTGCAAGGTCGCGGAAAGCCAGGACCGGGTCGTGCCTGCCCGCCGCTCATTCATTCCGGCCGGGAGGCCTCCCAGATTTCCTACGGAGCCCAGATTTCCCACGGAAACCTCTTACATTCAACACAGGGAGTAACCAGAGGTCAAACACGCCCGGACCGCGGTAAGCCGGGGCCGGGCCGGGGCGCAGAGCTGGGAGCGGGCCCGGCGGGGGTCCGAGCCCGCGGCCAAGGTGACCTTGCCAGGCCCGGGGGCGCCGGCTCTACCCGACGCCAAGGGCAGCGATGAGGGCGGATCTTCCGGACAGCCTGAGCCCCTCTCGGGCTCACAACCGCTCTGAGGCGAACCCGGGGCGGCGGGGGGCAGTGGGCCCCGCGCCGCGGGGACACGCCGGCGGCCGGTCTCCCAGCTCCGGGGAGCCCCGGGGACCACCACCGCTCTTCCCCGGGCCCTCCCGCTCCGCCGTGCCCGTGCCGCCCTTACCCAGCTTGACCGCGGAGTCCGCCACACACCGGTCCCACTTCCTGCCCAGGTCGCCCTCCGACGCCATCTTGCCCGTCCCCTCACCGCCTCCCCCACGCAACTCTCGCGAGACCTGGTGCTCCACCTATCATCCGCGCCGGCAGATCTCGCGAGATTTCCCCCGTCGCTGCCATGGTTACCGGCGGGAGGCCGCCATGGCCGCCGCGCCCGACCTTGGGCCCGGCCCAAAATCCCCTTTTTCCCCGTAGGATCCGGCCCAAAACGCCGTTTTCCCCCGTAAGACCGGGCTCGCCACGTCCCCAGCCCGTCCCGAGCTCCATCTCTCCGTCTAGAGCTCCCGCTGTGTCCTTGTTAGCCCTCGTCTCCCTCAGCCTATGGCATCATCCCTACCTCTTCGCAGGTGCCTGGGTTGGGCCCGCGCCCGCCGCCCCCCTGCCCGCAGGGCTCTCGCCTCATCCATGGTAAGAGCCGAGCTGTGCTGCAGGGCGCGGTTTCTCACTGCAGCGTTGGGTACATCACTGGACACACACTCCCGTGTAGGTTTTCCCTGGCAGAGGCCCTACGTCCCACACAGCTCCTGCATCACCTCAGCAGGAGGAAGAACATTCCGTGAGGGTGGCAGAGCACTGGAACAGGTGCCCAGGGAGGGCGTGGAGTCTGCCTCGCTGGAGACATTCCAAACCCACCTGGATGGATTCCTGCGTCACCTGCTCCAGGTGTCCCTGCAGGGAGGTTGAAACGAATGATCTCCAGAAACCCCTTCCAACCCTAATAATTCTGTGATTTTTGCTGTCTGGCCTCAGCTGCTCCTAAGGGCCTGAAATGAGATACAGGTGTGTGAATAAAAAGACATCTGTTGTCAATTCCTATCAATATCCCAGGAATCACCTAATTTTAAGAGCAACCTGGGCCCCCCATATTCTTGTTTATTTGAGAAAAGGAGCTGAATAATCTCAGCAAGATCATTCTGTCACATTCAGGAAGTTATTCCACACAACAGGTTGATAATTAGAATCACAGGATTGCAGAATGGTTTGGGTTGGGAGGGATATTAAAAGTTGATTCAGTTCCACCCCCTGCCATGAGCAGGGACACCTGCCACTATCCCAGGTTATTCCAAGCCCCATCCAGCCTGGCCTTGAACACTTCCAGAGATCCAGGGGCAGCCACAGCTTCTCTGGGCACCCTGTGCCAGGGCCTCACCACCCTCACAGGGAAGAATTTCTTCCTTGTATATATACATATATATATTTACTAATTTTAGAGGAAGAGGTTGTGGGAAGGATTCCCACTGACTTCTGGGGCTTCAGCCCACCCTGCAGCGTGCTACAGCTTTGTGGAGCTAGCAATGTAAGTGTGAATGTCTTCAAACCTACTATAATGAATTTTGTGTTGCAAATGGTGCGTAGGCTGCCTGGAAGGCATTCTCTGAAAACCTTGTGAAAAAAACCCAGGGTGTTTGTCAAGTACTGATGTCCCCAGTCACACTATGAGGCAATTTTTAGCTGGGATTACTTGTTTTGATTTCTTCAAGTTCTGGCAATTTTCTTTATCGAGGTGGAGGAGGCTCTGCTGCTTCATAAAACTGGAAGTTCTTTAGCAAGTCAATTAGAGACTAAAGTAACAAACAGAAAGTGAAAAATTCTTGAAGGTGGCAAAAATTTCACTGAGTTATTGTTGGTCTTTCGTTTATCTTTAAAGTACAACTGGTTTTGATCTAGAGTCACAATGAAAGATTTTTACTTTTAATTGGTTTGGTTCAACTCCTTCTCATATCATGGAAGAATCACAATTAACTATTACTTTCACTTCCTTATAAAATCTAAATGGCTTTTTAAAACTTATTTTGAAAGGCACATGGTTAAAGTGAGCCTTGGAGGTTCAAGAGGTTTCCCTGGAGAAGGCAGCCCTTGTTCTGTAAGGGTATCTTCCTTTTCTCTTCCCTCCCCCTGCAATTTGCTCAAACCAGTCTGCATTGCTGCATAGTTGGTATCCAAAATAGAACCACGCATCAACTTACTTATAAAAATACCAACATGATCCAGCAGTTTTTTCCCTGAATAGCTGCAGAAGTGCTTTTTGAAACCACTGCCCCAGCGGTGCCAGCCCCACCCTCCCATTTCCAAACAGCTCTGGAAAATATCAAGAGGGGAAAGATAACTTGAAGCCTCCAAAATAATTCTTTAATTTTCATTTCCAAAATTAAATTCCAGAAGGCTGTGTTTAAAACCAATGCAGAAATGTGGTCTTCTCTTGGCAAAAACAAATGCTCAGTGCAGGCCAGCGTAGTCTCACTTCACACTTACTCATTTTCAGGCTGTTGGGCTCCCTGGAAAACGCTGTTTTTCGGGATGAAGGAAGGAGTGGTGAGCTGCTGGATTGTGAGGCACTTCGTAAAGGGTTGTGTTGCTGTGTCTCAATGTATCCTGACAGCCTCACCTCAGGACCTGGTGCATTAAACCCTTTCCAAGGGGATGGAATAGTTCAGGGTAATTGTTTTGAACGTTCAGCTTCCTTTGGAGAAATCACTCTGCTGCTTTTAAATCCCAGAGTCACCGAGTGATCAGAGGGGGCTCTGGAAAACGTTATCCATTAAGGATCTAGAGCACATTCTCTGTACCCCTTCCCCACCCCAGGGAAAAATTAAGGCAGGAGGGAATGTGTCCAAAGACAGGCTTTTCTCTCCATTGCTATAGTTACTTGGCAATTAGACCCTCGCAGTGTAATATCAAGTATTTATTATTGTGGGACTCCAAGGTGATGTTTAGAACATGCGGTTTCAAAAAACCTTTTTTGCATTTTACAGCCCAGCATGTGCTGTCCCAGGATTCTTTCCCTCCCTTCTCCCCTCATGCTCTCCTCTCCTTTCTTTCCAGTAAATAAGTGTATGAATAAATGGAGGAAATGAAGCCAGAAAGCTTCAAAATGAGCCCTGTATTTCTCTGGTGGAAGTCAACTTCTAGTTGAAGTAGGTTCAGATCTTGTATCCCCAGTTTTGTTAACTCTGTACCTGACTGGGTTGTGTATGGAATTAATAACTGCTCACTAGGAGTTAAGACACTGATAAGGTTTTCAACAGAAGGCCATCAGATAAGCCAGAGGCAGGATTTGGGATCTCAGATGAATAAGTACCATTATTATTCTTCAAAATTGCTGCTTCCCTGGTGGCCAGTGGAAGATCCATGTGGAGGGCATGTCCAGGGCTGTGTCCAGTTCTGGGACCCTCACCACAAGAAGGACATGGAGGAGCTGGAGCGTGTCCAGAGACAGGAACAGAGCTGGGGAAGGATCTGGAGCACCAGGACTGGCTGAGGGAGCTGGGAAAGGGGCTCAGCCTGGAGAAAAGGGGGCTCAGCCTGGNGTGGCACTCAGTGCTCTGGGCTGGGGACAAGGTGGGGATTGGGCACAGCTTGGACTCGATGGTCTGGGAGGGCTTTTCCAGCCAGAAGGATTCTATGATTCCACAGCTGCACTTGGAGCTGAGGGGCTCCTCTGGAACTGCACCAGCCGGAATTCAAACCCTTTTCAACAGAACAGACTTTCAACTGTTACCTCTGGCTTGTCCATAGTGCAGGATGAGTTTTTGTTTCAAAAGTTCCCAGCAAGTTTCTTTTAAATCTTGGGCCTTCCCCAGGATGAGAATATCACCTCTTATGCTGTTTTCTCAAAGAATCCTACAGCATCCCTCCTGTCATTTCCCCACGGGATCGAATACACTCTTGCTCTCCTCTTTTCCAAAGAATACACATGCAGCTCCTCCCATACTTTTAAATAACATGAATCACCTCCCACACACATATTTATTATTTATTCTTCCGCCAAGATCTGCACAGGAAGGCAGCAGTGTAGGAGTTATCTGCTTGAAATGGTTGACACAGCCTCGGTGTGGGCCCCCACTCACTGTTTCCTGTCCTTCCAGAACAATTCTTTCACGTTACAGAGAGATCAGACCTGGGTGGGAACCTCCAGCTCTCCATCTCCACTCCGGTGTGTTGGGTTTTTCCTCCCAAACATAAGCCACATTCACCAACAGACATCGATGCTTCTTTCTCTCTTTGGAAACCTTTTAGCTATCCAAGCAACAACAAAAAAAAAAGTCTGAGGAGAAAGAAACCCCTCCTCAGCAGGACTTTGCCCTGAAATGGGAAAGGTGCCAGCGACTCCATTAAGTCTCCTGTGCTATCCTTATTGATTTTATGTGGACGGCAGTCGGATGCTGTGGGATGAACAATACCGAGGCTGAGCTGACTTGCATTAGGAGGGACAGCTTGTGCTGCGGTGAAACATCCCGCAGGCTTTCCACGGGGATCGCATCCACATTCATTAGCACGTTTTGTGCCTGTGCTGGTGGATGTCCACGCCACTTTGGCTGGATTCAGTGCGTGGTGCTGCTGGTTCCAGCTGTCAGGTGTAGCTGGTTGAAGGAAAACTTGGAAAAATGGGACAAGATGTGTCACAGCTCGTTGTGCTAATTCTTCTCTAAGCTGCTTTTGCCGTGAAGATGAAGTTTGCCCCAAAAATCTCGGCAGGAAAGCACTTGCATGGAAACACTGACCTGAGTTTTTGCCAACTCTGAAATTCCAGGCAAAAGCAGTGCTCGGACATTTTGAGTCTTTATTTTCTGTGTACTATTTTGTGATAATTTTTTAGAATAATAGGAAGAGAAAAACTCCCCGTGCTGTATTGATGAGGTTTTCTAACGAATAAGCCCATAAAAAAGTGCTATTTTTCAGCCTTTCAGTATGTTTTTCCATTCGTCCATGTCTCTGGCTAATTCTATACAGATTCTAGCTACTGAACCGTGACCATTGTATTAAGAAAGAATCCAGGCCTTACAATTCTTTTGGCTGGTATATTAGCAGGCTTCAAATGAAGTGCAACGTGTCAAGGAAAAAGCAAGGGAATGGAAAGTTTTGTTTCTTTCTAGTGTATTTAATCAGCTTCTCCTCGATTCTTTTTTAATGACAAGCCGCAGACACTATTGCTAGTTAGTGACCAAGTTTGACAAGAATGTCCTCAATACTCTCTTTGCTCAGGCTAAAGACAGCTCCTGTCTCTCAAATTTTGAGCTGAAAATACAAAGTTAAAGGAGTAGCTGCAAGAAGAGGAATAAACAGAGTCCTAGGATATGCAACTAAGCAGGATGTGCTAGAACACGAGGGATCCCAGTAGTCCTGCAGTGTATGGACATCTTGGGCTGCTGCTGGGTTTATTGTCCTTTCCATTAACCAAAGGAGCAGATCTGCTTGGGTGCTGATGGAGTGGAAAAAAGTCTGGTTCAACACTCTTAATGCAGGGAGGGGAATGCCTCAAACCTCGCACTAAATGGGCGATATGTTGTTTTTCATTAAACATGGTATTTGGAGTTACTCATCAGTTCCTGCAGGAAATGGGGAAACTCTTAAAACCTTTACATTCCAAGAGCACACTCAGCAAAGCTGCTTTGGATTCAGGATGGGGGACTTTTTTATTGTTTGTGTGCTATTTTGACACTGTGTACAAAGATCTCCATAGTGAGAACTATCTGTGGCTTGAACATAGAATTCCAAGACGTTGGGTAGTGTTGTAGGTACCTTTTTCCTATATTAGTTTCCAAGAAACACTCGGTTTTCAGCCTCAAATCAAGTGATGCTGCTGTTTTACTGACTCTGACTAATAAAACCCAGCAAGCTAAACTTTACCATTGCTGGAAGACTCTTGCAGCAGTAAATTCAGTTTATGAGAACTCCTAATAAAAGTTTACATATCTTTCAAGTGCCATGAAAGAAAATGGGCAATCTGACCAAAAAAAAAAAAAAGAAAGAAAAAAAAAGAAAAAAACGCTCAAGATGTTTCTTTCTTTATTAAAAAAATGACTATTCAGTGAAGCATGAAGGTTTTTTCTCTCAGACCTTGTTCCTCAGCATGTTCTCACAGTTACCCTTGGTCCTGCATAAATGCTGGAATAAACAAAATAAATAGTGTTTCACCACACATGCAGGAGGATAAAATAAAAACCACATCGTGCTGGACCACAAATGCTTCAGGAAGTTCTGGCTGAACGTGAAAAGTACTTTGTAATGCTAATAAGTGTTTATCCTTTTTCTTCCTCGAATATAATCAAATGTACAGGGAAAGCACATGGATTTTAGAGCTGCTGATTGCAGGATCAAAAGCCTTGTTATTAATTGCACATGAATCTGATGTTGTTGGGCCGTTAAGATGTCAACTGACATCATTGTTTGCTTCCTTTGTTTATAGACCCTCGTTCTAAAGAGGGGTAATGCCTGACACGAAGCCTTTTGAGTGCTCTTTCCTGTGTAGGTGGGTGATCCATGCCAGGAGGTTTGGGGAATGCCCGAGGCGCAGGTAACGCTACCTCACAGCACTCGGATTTATGGAATAGCCCTGAATTTGCTGCATTTGGTGTCAACGCCTCCACAAATCCCAACAGAAGGCAGGATGGACCTTCCGCCTGCTGGGATCCACTCCCCGCCCCAAACTGCAGCCTGCCAGGGAGAGTCTGGTCCTACATCTTAATAAACAAACAACAAAAAAATCCCTGAAACATGTCCTGCTATAAACAAGCAAAGCAAACAGCTGGTCCTCATTTGAAAAAAGATGTGACATCAATTTCAAAACGAATCTGCAGATCTTCTTAATGCAAATATTTTTGGGAAAACAAAAAGCAGCTGTTTATTCTTCTTTATACCTATTAGCAGGAAAACAAAATCCAGGATGCTTGTATTTCTTCCACTAAGAAAAACATCCTCTTGGCGTCGACATTCATTTGGAGCTCAAATTGTTTGAAATGTACTGGGCTGCCTAATTCTGCTATTGCTGTGCTGCTTCAGCAAGCAGCTAGGAGCTGTTTCTGTTCAAAACTAAAAGCTACTACAAGTAGAGTTGTCATTGAATACTTTGCACAAATTTTGTGACAGAAAGAAGGAAGTTTAGAACAGGCATTTTCAAATATACCAGTTCCGGCTTCCCAGCCCTGAGGAGTACACGTGCATTAGATATGTGGATCCCTGGAAAATGAATGAATAATTTGGCCTGTGTAATTAACAGGTTTGCTTTTCTTAATTACTGCTGGGAGGCAGCTCTGAGGGAATGCAAGGACTGGAGGAGGATCTGGGGACTGCAAAATAGGAGCCATTTGGGATTGCTGCATCTTACAAACCGGGCTGAAGGAGGTTAGGCTGAGGAGTAGTGGCAAAGAACTGAATTTGGAGTCTCTTGAGCCTTCTGAGGTCATGTGGCTGCTCTCCCAGATGTGGAAGGATAATTTCCCACCTTTGGGGTTGTTTGGTACTGGTTATTGATGGAGTTTTAGGTGGGTTTGTGTTTCTGTGAAGTAATACAGCTCCTGTTTTTCCTGAGATTGTTCTACTGTTTTCTCTTCTCCCTTCCCGGGTTCATTTTGTTCCTGCGCTGAAAACACCAGTGAGAGCTGTTCCGTCTGCGTGGGGTCCATTGCGGTGCAAATGCATGCGGTACAGCCCTGTCTCTGGCTGTTGTAACCCGATCCATGGCCAAGCTGTTCACTTCCCTGGAAATCGGGGTTGTCCTTTTCAGACTGAAAGTTTGGCTGGTCTGCCCCGTTAAGTTAAGGAGCAGTCAGAGCTGCTACCTCCTGCCAGGTGCTGTTTGGTATCTGATAGCGTCCAGCTACAAACACCTGCGATAACGCGTGAGTGCAACGTCAGAGCTTGGCCTGGGCCATCCCCGCTGGGGAGGATGTGCCACAGTGTTACATCCGAGGGAAAAGCCCTGTGTTACTCCTTGTGTCTGTGACATCCGAGGGAAAAGCCCTGTGTGACTCCTTGTGTCTGTGACATCCGAGGGAAAAGCCCTGTGTGACTCCTCGTGTTGGCATTTCCAGCTCCTACGGCAAACCGAGGGATCGGCTTTTGGGTCACCAGGGCACAGAGAGTTCCAATGGAGGGGTTTTGGGGTCCTGGCAACAAAACTGGGGTGAAACAAGGCCTGAACTGTTCAAAAAAAAGCTGCAGATGAAGGTTGTCGTTGCTTAATGAATCCTATGCCTTCCTGGGGTAATTGTCTTTTGTAGCTCTGAGATTCCCAGGTCCATATTGAGGACAAGTCAGGAGTCTGGAATCAGGATGTCTTACCTGAAATCACTGAAATGGGAATTAGTCCAGCAGAAGGAAAAAATGTTTTCTTTTGGGACAGCCTGAGCAAAATAGAAATGTTTTATTTGCACATATACCCTGATTTTGCTCTTGCATTTGGAGAACCTACTCCAGGTCACCTCTAGGTGACTCTGCCTTGGTGGGGGGTTGGATGAGATGGTCTCCTGAGATCCCTTCCACCCCTAACACGTGTGATCCTGTTATCCCTGTCACAACTGCCTGAGCCCTGAAGCATCCAACTCTGTCAGCAAAAGCCCAGCTTCCATCAGGTACCTCCCAGAGAACACTGAACACTTCCTTCTAAAAATAATTAATAATTATCCCTGGCCTAAAGCAGCTGGAGGCTGATTATTTTTCCACATCACTTTAGACCTGGTGGATGCGTTACAGGCATATGTAAAGTGCAGTTCACCGGTGTTAAAACCCAGCTTTAGGGCTGATGAGTTTGCTACTCGTTACCTATTCTGGGTGGCGTTTGCAGTGCTACCCGCCTGCCTCGTGCTGTCTTTCGTTTAAACTTAAATAAATGTGTTTAGGGAGCGATGTTTCCGCGCGGAGGCTCCGGGACCGACTGACGGCCGGGCCCGAGCTGCTGGCGCGCCCCCCGCAAGCCCC
>VZTD01003362.1:134772-200705 GCA_013397725.1 Rhagologus leucostigma | reverse complement strand
GGAGGGAGGGCCTAGGCGGTGCTGCTGGGACACAGGGAGGGGTGGCCCGGCCTGGGGGTACTGGCGAGGGGGCTGAGGCTGGCGGAAGCTTAGCCCGGTGCTCCTCAGGGCCGGGGGGCGGGGGGCTCGCCCGGGGCTCCGCTGCCCGGTTACTGCCAGGTCTCTGGTCCCTGTAGCGGGCGGTGTTTCTGGAGGGAATGCTGTAGAATCCCATGGGGGATGGCTCCGCTTTGCCGGAGAGCGGTACCGCCCCGGGTATTGCGAACGACGCGGGTGCAGCAGCGTCTGGGAGCGCTGGGCCCACCCGCTGTCCCCCCCGTGCATAAATGCAAGTTGTCTCCCACCGTCTGGAAGCTGGGATTGGTGTTAAGTGTGCTGCGATCTCGTGGAATCGGCGAAACACAGGAAAGTCAAGCGCCGCCCGAGCAGGGGGTGCTGCAGCCGGGGGTGCTGCTCCTCCACAGGGCTGAGAACTTTCCTTTCCCGGGTAGAACCGCCAGTTTCCTCAGCCGTGTGGAATAATCTCCATCTCTCTGTGTTTCCCGAATGGATTAGCCCAGGGGACAAACCCTTTCGATTTCACTTTGGTGCTGTGTAAAGGGAGCAGATTCCATCAGCTCCTGCCCAAGGCAGCGAGAAGAGGGAGCTGGCCCAGGCCCTGCTCTGCTCCCTGCCTTCGTGGACAGGCGCTTTTGCTGAGCCTCGTCGTGGATGGAGTCACTTGTAGGGAATCATATCACTTTATGCTGTTGGGAATTTGTAATTCAGGTTTTCCAGCATGACAGTTTAACAATGTTAAAATGTGTTTAGTTTATAAAAGAACAACCCAGAGTTTGGCTCTACAGCAATGTAAAGGCTGTTTAACCATGCAAGTGTAGTCCTTTACTTCTTACCTTCATCCATAAGAATTTCAGAGGTAATGCCTTATGTTTTTTCTCTGGAGCTGGAGCCACCTGTATCATGCAGGACAAAGATCTTTAATGTCGGTGAAAGGTGCAGAACAGTTATGATCAAAGTTCTGCTCCTCACTGGCTCGAACAAGAGCAGGTGCTGTACCTGACTCCTGGCAGGACGGAGCATCTTATTCCGGCTGTGTACCTTATTTTAACATACTAAAATCTGTATGTGCGAGACCTGACCGTGGAATCTGAAATTTGGATTCCAGCAAACTGTCCTAACTTCTGCCACGGCAAAAATCCTCACAGGAAAAGAGTTGAAAGAAAACAAGGAAGCTTCATGTAGAATAACAACGGTGGTACCAACTTCTTTGAAAGGGATATAAAAAATATGTTTAGGAGAATCCAGTCAGGGTTTAAATGTAACTGTGTAGTCTTTTGGAGAAGGTACAGCACAAATCCTTTGGAAATTTCCTGAGTGTTACAAGCTTATGCTGCCTTCTGGTTTTTTCCTGTTTAGTCATGGAGACCACTGGGCACAGGAGAAATTTTATCAGAACTTCCAACACTATGTGGTGCTTTCCAGTGTTGAGTGGACTTCAGGGATGAACCTGCAGCCTCCAGTTTCAACTCACGTGCAAACCCAGTGTTTAGGGTTCTTCCAGGATCTTAACTTTTAGTGGTCTGAGACCAGAATACGGAAGTGGAGCATTGGAAGGATGGAATGGCCCTTTCACTGAAGAGAGCAGTGGGAGCTGCTGGTATGGTGCAGGATATTGGGTCAAACACCTTCCTGGTACCATGGGGTTACCAGCGTCTGCGTAGAGCAGAGATGGGAACCTTTGTCTCCTTGGAGAACTCGGAGCTGTGCCCGCATTTCAGTCAGGTGCTCAGGGAAACAGGGCAGGGCAACACATGAAGCTTGAAAACTGCCTGGATGGACAGTGTCTCCTGTGCTAAAAATAAAAGGGATGCACTGTTCGGGGCAAAGCAGGACTTGGGAGAGTGAATCTGCTGAGATTTCTGGAACTGTGGGTTATGAATGGATGGAATCCAGTTACTCTTTGTAAAAATAAAACCCTTCCTTTCCAGGTTATGTAAACTGGCCTGATCACATTAGCTAGGATTTCTTCTGCTATGCAACTCTTGAGGAAAAGGAGCACAATTTTAGCAAAATTTATGATTTAATCATCCATAAATTCAGACTGTCTAGAGTAGTGCTGGCTGTGCATCATCCATCTAGGATTTGTGAGGCACGTAAAGAGCATTGAAGCGCAGCCCAGGGTGTGTGATGTGACAGTGACACCAACACAAACCTTGTGTGCTGCTCAGGGTCACTAAGATTTGCAGGACAGGAGTTTGTCTGGAACCAGAGGCCATCTCTAACCTGGTTGTGTCCCTTTTGGACCCCCATCGTGTGCTGTGGGGCCATTTTCGTTGTCCACAGCAAGTCCTTTGCACCCCGTGCCTTCTGAGAAACACCAGCTTCAGCTGTTTTGTGGAGTCTGTGTTTTATTAGGCAAGCCAAGTGTGTGAGCTTAGCTGAATGTTATCTTAAACGGCAAATTCCCAAAATAATCAAGTCAGAGGATATCACTGGGATAGGGAATACTGCCATTGCAGTGATGCTTAATCTTGTGGTTTATTAGGGAAGGAAAAGCATTCACAAGCTGAAGTTGTTCAAACAGGATTTCCTCATATGGTAAATATATATGCTGATATGGGACTAGTTGACATCTGGGAGTGAAACAAAATGAAAGTGCAGCTCAGCTCTTTTGAGTGACTATTTTTAGTCCTTATTACTGGAGTTGAGTTGAGAAATTACTTTTTTTGGGAAAGCGACAATGCTGCCCTTCTCAATTTCTCCCACAGCTGTCAGTTTTGCTTTCTATCCATCCCTTGACTTCCCTGGATGAAGGATGGCCGGGGCATTCGGGTTGCACACCATCATCCAGCGCTCCCCAGTGCTCTGTACTGGTCTGGTTTGCCGCTGGTGCGTCATAGAATCCTGGAATGGTTTGGATCGGAAGGGACCTTGAAGCCCATCCCATTCCACCCCTACCATGGGCAGGGACACTTCCCACTGTCCCAGGCTGCTCCAAGCCCCGTCCAACCTGGCCTTGGACACTTCCAGGGATGGGGCAGCCACAGCTTCTCTGTGCACCCTGTGCCAGGGCCTGCCCACCCTCACAGGGAACAATTCCTTCCCAATATCCCATCTATCCCTGCCCTCTATCATTGGGAAGTCATTCCCCCTTGTTCTGTCTCTCCGTGTCCTTGTCCAAAGTCTGTCTCCATCCTTCCTGTCAGCTCCCTTCAGGTACTGGAAGGCCCCAGTTAGGTCACCCCAAAGCCTTAAAATTCAAATTTAGACTCAGGATGCATCTGCAAACTCGATGGGCAGTGCCAGTGTCCGTGTTTGTCTTTCTGCCCACCCTTTGTGGGGATGTTTGGTCAAGTCCAAGGAGCTCCTTACCCTGCAAAGTAAACTTGTAGAGAAGTGTTTTGCTGGGATTTGTCCTCTTTGGGCTGGTTCACACTGTGATAGAGCCATCTCAAGGCAAAATAAAACTATTTTCAATGCCTGCTGAAGGGAGCAATTTTACTGGAGAAATGTGAGGTTCTGAAAGGTGTCTGTACAGAGTTTAGGGCTATGGAATCCTAGGATAGTTTGGGCTGGAAGGATCTTTAAGGCCATGTAGTCCAGCCCCCTCTGTGGGCAGGGCCACCTTCACTAGAGCAGGTTGCTCAGAGCCCTGTCCATGCTCAGCCCTGTTCTTTACCCTACTTTAATCCAATGCGCTTTAATAACTTTTTTTTCCCAGGCAAAGGACATGATTACAGAAGATACTCAAAAGAGATGCTGATCTTCCATTTTTATCAATATGTTTTAGTCAATCACTTTATAAAGTGATTCATAAACTGATTTTTAAAGTGCATTACAAAATTTCCTGCTTTCCCACTGATTCATGCTAGGAGTCCTGAAGAATTTAAAAAGCCTCAACCAAATAAATCTCTGTGCCTCTCCTTAATGCACAAGGCCCAAAGCTTGTGTATGCTTCAGTTCTTCCTAAGCCTTTGCCATTTCCAGGAATAAGGGCAAAAACAATCTCACTCAAAAACGTGGGATTTCAAATTTGAATTTCTTTGCACCACAGAGGCTTCATCCCTGAAGGAGTGATTAATATGTCTGACCAACACAAGCTTTTCCCAGGCTTCCTGCTCTCTCTAGTTGGGCTTTAGCCCAAATTTTGTTTGCTGATAGGTCGTGCTAATTAAAAAGCTTTTCTAACTTGAAGATCAAGAGCTCAGGCCAGTGCAGTGGGGGTGTGGCCACTTCAAACTGGAGTATAAACGGATCTTTTTCTTCATCTTTGGTGTGATGCCTTCTTAAATGTTTGATAGTCCATGACTGAGGGGTTGGTGCTGACGTTCCTGTGAGAAGTGACCACATACTGTAGTGGATACCTGGTTAAGGTGTGACTGAAACACCTGGAGAGTGTGAAGCTGTTGTGACTTCAGCTGAATAATTCAGGGTTCCTGGACATGATCCAGTGGCCAAAATTCGCTTATTACTCCTATGTCCTCAAGCAGGATGGGAACAGATGCTTCCAAGCAGGTTGTCCTGGGAAGTTGGAGCTCTTGCCTGTGTGGTAGATGAGACACTTGCTTTTGAAACTTCCTTCGTGGGGCACGAGGAGGAATGTGGTGTTGAGGAAGTTTTAAAGGCGTTTCTCTGTTACTTGAGCTGAGAGGATTTATCATGGGAGGGTGGATTTGAGGAAGAGGCTTTGCTTGTTTCTCCATTAAAATAGTGTAATTCTCCTCTGTATTGCCAGATGCAGTGGAGCCCTGACCTTCTCCTGTGTTTCTAGATGCAGTGAAGTTTTGAGTGAGGAATTGAAAGCAGGATCTATTCCTTGCTTGTGCCCAAAATAATCTTCTATTTAGAATGACTTTACTTGCGTTAGGTAATACCTGGTGCTGTGTTTCCTGGAGAGGTGGCCTGAGCCTTGGCACCAACAAGGAGATTAACTTCCTTGTATTATCTGGTGCTGCTGTTTTGCCCTCCCTCCCTTTCCTAGGCTTTAGAAGGAAATATGCAGCTTGCTTTGAGCTCCTGCTCTTTGTGCCACACCTTCCAAGCTGGGCTAAATAATTAGGGAATGGATTTGCAGGCACTTGACTTATCTGGCTGCCCTGCTCATAAGTTACCTACTTTATTCCTGCTCTATGCAAATTAAACCTCGCTAGTTTGTATTTCATCAGTGCACCTGCATTATTTTCAGTGCAGGGTTGGTTTGGGAGTCCTGGCTCTGGGTTTAGCCCTTTGGGACTCGACTCCAGGTGTTCGCAGCCGTGCTGCAGAGCGTGTCCTTCCCTGAGTCTGAAGGGGATGTCCTCCACAGAAAGAGGAGTCGAGTCCTTTCCTGGTGCACTGACTTGGAATTTCAATCACGTCCTTGTTGCAAAGTGGGAGCGTTACAAGCCTGGGAGAAAGCAGAACTCAGGAGCTCACAATTTTAGCAGCATCAGCTGAAACAAGACTGAAAACAGCACTTAAGTAAGAGGATTTTGTGCGGAAGGAAAAATGTTTGAGACTGCACTGAAGACAGAAGCTTAGTGGTTGCCTGAACGCCATAAATAAAATACTCTTTATTCTCTCAGGGAACGTTGTTTGCGTTTCTTCAGGTGATATTTTTTCTCTTTTCCATGAGACAAACTGCTGAGTTTGAAAGCGATGTCCTGTTACCTGCCTTCCCTGGACATTTTTGCCTTGGTAAATACCAGGATTTCAAAAGCTTCTGCCAGCCCAGGCAGCGGGGGCCTGGCTGCCAGCCTGGGCTTGCAACCTGAGACAGGCTCAGGAAACAAGAGATGGGGCTTTTGGTGTGTTAATTCAAGGGAGGAGAGAGCCATGAAATGGAGGAATGAGGTAAAATATCAGCTTCATTGTGCTGTCTTCAGCTGTATTCATCCACCAGGTGCTGTCACCCTGCAGATCCAGGGGTCATCGAGAGAGGTTTGGGTGTAATCCTGGCTCAGCATTGACAGTGCTCCATTGGCTGGTCAAAACCAGCTTTGCATAGCCATGAATCCAGGCAGGGCTAATCCAGAGCTTGGTGAGGTGCAAACTGGCCGGATGGAGTCACTGTTAACTTCATATGAGAGTGAAGGGAGAACGTGCCGGGGATTGAAGCTGGCACGTGTGTGCCAGGTGAACCCTGCTCCCGCAGAAACTGCTGGCACTGCTGGCACTGACCGCACAGCCTGTGTGGGGTTGGTGCCTGTGTGCAGGTGCGATGGAGCGTAGGTCAGGCAGGCTCAAAAGTGGCGAGGAAGGCATGAGAAAACTGCAGGGATAGGCAGGTCTGGGAATTATGGCAAAGGAAGGAATTCTGGGAAGTCTGAATATGTTGTTATGTGTGATATTCCTATGGCCTATGGGTCTGCAAAACCAGGAGCTTCCTGGTTTAAAACTGGAAATCCTGGGACAAAACTGAACGGTTGGGAGCTTTACAGGGCAGTCACCAAGGTACATCATGCAAGACCCAAGCAGAAGGCATATTAACCTACTTTTTTGACCTTTGAGGAATGGGAGAACTTTCAGGGAAGAGGGCTGATGAGAGATCCTCTCTGCCTCCTGCCTGCCTTGCCAGGCATCCGGTTACTTGCCAGAGTTATCTCCTGAATTTACAACCCTGGCTACAGCCTCCAGGAGCTGGAAAGTGCTGAGTTTGCATCTGAAGCCGGGCAGCTGTCGGCTCCAGGGAGAGCTGGGATAGAGCAAACCCTGAATTTGGGATGTTGACACTGTGTTAGTTCTGCTGTCAGTAAGCACAGGATGTTTGCTGTCACCTTCAAATACAGTGCATGCTCCCTGCAGCTCTACTAATGTGCATTTTCTCAAATGTTTTTGATGTGATTTCTCACAAAACAGAATTTAAGTTGCAGCTGACTGGAAGGAGAACCTGGATCTGTCAGGCCAAGACCAATTTGCCCAACTTTGCTCTTTCTGCAAGAAAAAAACTCTCCGTTTCAATTGAGCAGTTCCAAAACTTTTGTGACCGGGCTGATTGGAACATGAAGCAAACAGTGCATAGAAGAAAAGAGCATTTGAAAAGGTCATTGAGCATTAGCAGGATTAAAAGAAAGAATCACAAATGACATGTTTGTGGATGGTCAGGATGGCAAATGGCAGCGTTGAATCTCAAGAGCTGCTGTATTTGTAGTAATTATGGTTTCAATTTAAAAAATAAAATAAATGACCGCTGTAAAAATTAGACAGCCCTTCTCCAGGGATGGATTGGGGCTCTTCCTCAGAATGTTTGAGTGGAAGGCAGGAAGACAGTGTGAAAAACAGGTCACCAGACTTGTGAACCAACTCAGACCTACTGCATTAGGTGATTTCAAGAGTTTTTGGAGCACAAACACACTCGTGTTCATCCCTCCTGGTAGTGAAACCAGGTGTTGCAGGTGCCTCATGGAGAGTTTGCAAAACCAGGCCAAGTTCTTGTCTGTCAGTGCTGTGCTGTAACAGGTTATTTGCATTTTGTTTGACTAAAATTTCCTATCCGTAGCTAGAGCTAACAAAAAAAAAGTTGTTTTGTGTGAAATCCAGACTCAAAATGGGGAAAAACTCTTCATTGTTCAGTAACATTAGTCATAAAACCTATCAGCAGAGTTAGTCAGTTCTACAGGCAACTTCAATGTCTTTAATCCGTTTATTAAAAGTTAGAGATTTCTTTTACAATCTGTGCAACTTCTCTCTGTAGCCCCCACTTTCCTCTTTCATGTGGGGCTCACAGATTGCAAAGTCACTCACTGCCACGATTGGTGGGAAGTGACTTTTTGCAAACTTTATGCTTCACAGGAATTCTTGGCACCAGATGAAAGCCAGTAAATTGCATTGTCATGTTCAATGACAAGTTTAATAAATAAAACATTGTTTCTGTTACCCAGAAGACAAATGCTGGTGCAGAAATCATTAGTGATCCTGGCAAAAGGTCGGGATGAATAGCTGTTCCCAGAAAGCCTTGGTGCTGCTCCATCCTGCTCTTGTGTTGGTGTGTGGTGGCTCTTTTCCTTGGACACATGATGGAGACTTGCACTGGATTTATATAAACTAAAGTGATAGATTAGTTTTGAGAGTAGACACAAGTATGTGCCCTCTGGAAATACATCCTTGCTGGGAAGGAGGTGCCAAGGAAATGTTAATTTTTCCCTGTGTGCTGTACACCTTTGTAGATGTGCTAACAGGAACTGCATCTGGTCAGAAAACACCTACAGGGGTGGAAACCACCTGCAGTGTGCTCCTGGAGATGCTGGATCCTTACTTGTAAACAATTAGGGAGTTACGGAGAAGTGTCCTACTCCAGACTACCAGGAGTTGTAGTTTCTTCTCCCCGGATGTAACATGTTTTGACAACTGGTTGGTCCATGAGGTTAAGCTGCAGGCAGCTCTGGATTATTTAGAAGCTCACAGATGGAAGTGCCTTCAGTGTATTATAACTCACTTTGTAATTGTTTTAGAGTTGGGCTGGGATGTTGGGAGATGTCCCACGGACAGAGATCAGTGCTGGCCTGGCGTGGAGGTGGGAATGAGGAAGGGAAATCAGGTACAGCTGATTGCAAGGATGCTTGGAAGAGCTGCCGGAGACTAAAGTGATAAACGAGGATTTGGTGAAACACTGATCCTTGAGCTTGTCTGCAGGAGAAGATCTCTTTGGTAGCTGCCCCTAGAAGCCCACTGCTGCTCCTTTAATCTGTGCAGGACTTGCCATGGCTGTGCTGGAGCCTGAAATGGTGAGAAGGATCCAGTGTCAGCAGCACTCCGGTGCCAAGGAAGGCGAAGCTGCCTCGCTTCTCTCCTGCCCGTGGATTATTTTAGTTCCCCTGCATGAGGCTTCAGGGCAGATGTACAAGTTACTTGTTCCTGGAGAATCTCTTTAAAGAGATCCCTCTTGTCCCTCTGAATTTCATGCGTGTTCCATTCCTGGAGCAATGAAGGACAAAAGCTGGTCAGTGTTTCTGGGTTTTTTTGGCTGCATTTGCAATGTGTGCAACACCAAGACTTGAATTCAGAAAACAAGTTGTGAGAGTGTGTTCAGGCATTAATTGGGGCTAGTACTGCTGTGTGCTCGATTGTATTTAAAATAAGTTAGAGCACAGCAGAATAAAATAAATAATGTGCAGGGGAATGTCTCTGAGGAGGATTTGCTGACTCAAAAGCTGTGACGTGACTTGTACAATTGCTCTGTAAATAAATACAGATTACAGGGGACCTGGGGGAGACAGAGTACAGCAGCTTCTGCTAAAGCCTTCCAATCCATCACTTCTTGCTTTTATTTTAATCTCTAATCCTTCTCACTTGGTATTCGTGGAATGAGTGGTCTCAGCACTTGGTCTGTTTGGTCTTGACCGCAGCAAATTGGGCCAAACTTGTTACTGAGCATACGATGTGGTCAGAAGTGTTTGAGATAATAAAAGCCACTGGATCCCATCCCAACCAAAAACAGACAAAGGTAAAAGCAGTTCAAGGGAAGGAGAATGAGGTCTGCATCAGTGTCTTGTTTTTTAATAATCTTTGACCTTTTATGAGTGTCCACAGCAGAGTCTGCGTTCAGGTTTTATTACCTTTGATTGTTTCCTAACTGTGATATTGCTGTTTCTCCCCTAGCACACCTTGCTGTCACAGAGCTGTGATTTATGAGTCCATTACAAATGGTTTTAGATCGGATCTGCCAGAGGAGGGTTAATAGTCAAGGGAAAAATAATGTGGAAAAACAGATTGCGAGGAATATGTGCAGCTGATGGAAACGTCCTAAGTGCAGAACTTCTCTGGGCTTTCCCACATCAGACAGTTATTCCCATTCCCATCTAATATCCTAGAAAGTGAATGCTGACAGCTGAGAAGGGAACCCAGCAACTTAACATACTCCTGTACTTTTTATTACCCAAGGGTTACAATAATTCAACCCTTGCTGCAGCTTCTAGCAGTAATACTATCCTATTGTGTAATTGGAAAAGGGAGTCTTCTGCCCTTGGAGCTCTGGAAGTTGGCAGGGATTAAAATGACAAGCAGGAGGGGAAGCTGGGTATCTGTTTCAATTAAAAAAACTTAGTGTTGTAGTACCACAAAGCTGAAACATTAGTCAGACATTCCTGTTGGGAGAACTGACAGGAAATAATGTGATTTACAATCTTGGGTATGTCTGCAGCTTGAAAGGAAGGAAAAAGAGTCATTTGCTGGTTGTGTACTTCTGGCCCTGGATTAATTTACAAAGATACTGTGCTTGCAAACTGACCAGGGATCAGAGTGATCTGATGTGTGGGTGCTTTGAATTGCATGGGATTGAGCAGAGGTTCTGGTTGTGGTGTCTCTAGGTTTTTACCTTATATTTTTGCTCTCTGAACATTGAGATGCCGCTTGTACTTTGAATCGGGATAACCTTTCAGACGCCAGTCTTGAGTAAAACTTGTGTGTGAAGCATCTCCAAGATGTTTATCTGTTATATCAGGTGTGTGGCTTTTTCACCTCAGTCTTAATTTTTAGGTCCCCTAGTTGTTCTCAGCTGATGTCACAGATGGAAAAGGGGGTTGATAGCACAATCGTGCCTGGAGTAGAAATGTTGTACTGGGTTTGCTGGTGGAAAAGATTTGATGGCCCAACTGGATTATTTCCCAGGAAGGGCTAAAGTGGGAGAAGCTCCCACTGCTGTAGCACTGAGCTACCTCAGCTCTTGGCTCGGGAGTTTGCTCTGAGTGCAGTTAATGCAGAAATAGAGCACAGAAGTGAAACCAGCCTGGGTTTCTGTTTGAAGACTCTGCCCAACTCTGTTTATGCTCAGCAATAACACTGTCAGATGAGCAGAAGTATCCAACAGAGGTGTGAAGGAGGATTCAATCCACAGGGCTCTGTGATAAACTGGAGCAAATTCCTGCTGACTGGAAGGCCAGGACCTTTAAATGAGGTCTTTTACCTCCTTGGAAGCGGAACGGCTTTGGAATGGGGAGAGCTGCAGGCTTGTGTAAGCCCTCGTGAAAGATGGAATATAAGTTAAGTCTCAGGTAACTGGCAATGGAGAACTGTCAAAACTTGGGAATAAAGCCTGTGGATTTCTCTAAGTGTATGGAGTCAAAAGTATGTGTAAAGATAATTTTAAAAATGCAAGATACCTGTAGTAACTCATCTGAGTGCTGGTGTCTGTTGAAAAGAGCAAACAGGTGCCACTTCAGGGAAGCATTCCTGGTTCTGCTGGAGTTGGAAAGGCTCTGGATGTGTGTCCTGGTGCAGAAGAGCTCACTGATCAGGCGGCAGTGCTGTGCACAGGGTGGGGCAGGCCTGGTGTGGGTTATCGCAGGAGAAGCTCTTTGCTCTCAGTTTGTGTCTGTTGGGTCAGCTCCTGAGTACCCCTGTGCCCTGTCCCCCTCATCCCAAGGCACTCTGTGCTTTAGCCATGGCAAGTGGGAGTCAAAAGGAAGTTCAGCTTGTTGCCGAGTTCAGCTTGTGATTTCCATACCTACAGTAACTATCTGGGGTTTTTAATTGGTGTTTTCTGCGCTGAATGACATCTGCCCATACTCAGCCTTTAAAATTAAGGTGCACAGCTGTGCCCCTTTACAACTGCACATTTATACAATTTTTTTTCAATTATTATTTTTCAGCACTGTTTTTTCTGATTTGAGCTTTAACTCAGAGTGCACAGATGACCAGAGACCCGTGGCTGTTGTGAGAGGGTTTCTTATTTGGAAATAAGCTAAATACAGCAAAGAGACCGAAAAGAAGAGGAGGTGCAGACAAAGGAAGCTGTAAAATTACTGCAGACATAACCTTTTTCTTTGGGGTAGTGCCATGGGAATGCTATAACAGGTGCTTAAGTTGAGCTTCTAGATAGGCAAACATCTTTAAAGGAAACTTATTATAGAGCTTTCATCTAAGCTAATATTTTCAGTCTTTGAGATTCCTATGATCTCTTAAATCCTTCAGTGACTTCAGCTGTAATAAAACTTCATTTAGAATTTCTGTCTGAACTCCCTGCTCCTCCACAGGAGGTTCTGGGCTGGATGAAACAGGAATGGTGGAAAACGACCTCCTATCAAGTAAACACTAAGCTCATTAAGTCCTGCAAGCTCAAAGAGCTTGGCTTTGGGAGCAGCCCAGCCTGGGAGACAGCCTGTCTGATCACCTGCTCAGAGAGCAGGGCTTCAGGAGCCTCTCCTTGGGTAAAGGCAAAAAATGGAGGTGTTTTGTCTGGAGGTCTTTTAAGAAACCTGGTCTTCAGAATGTGATTTTACAAAAGAATTAAGCAAGTAGAAATCCAGGACAGGTGAAGTAGGTGGGGTTTGGAGAGGTAGGTGACGCATGTCCTGAGTTCCCCCAGAGCACTTTTCTCTCACACAGTTGTGCGAAGGCTTTGGAGGGTTTTCAACAGCACCGATTCAGTGCCACTCTCGAAACTGCAGTGGCAGCAGATCCCTGGGAGTGTTCACCTTCTGTAAAATCAGGGAACTGTGTGCTGCTGGTGCTGGCACCTGGCATGTGGCTCCTGTCCCTCTGTATGTCAGTGCCTGCAGCTGCTCCATCTCCTCCAGCTGGGCAGAGGCTGGGTTTGAACCAAAGGCTGGGTGTGAACACACACCTGGTTTTTAAATCTTCACCTGCAGAGAAAGAACCAGGAGCAAAAGATCCTGGCTCAATGCCCTGTTCAGTTCTGAAATAGGTCATACCAGATGTATCCAATACTCCAGGTACCACTTTGCTCTGTAATCTGTCAGCTTTGTGTTGCCTTTTTGACCATTCCAGCTGGATTTATGCTGGATTAAAGTGACTGTATAACCATGGATTTACGGACAGAACTGCAGCAGAACCTGTCTTTATTTTGGTGCGTTAAGAGATCTGCTGGTAAGCTGTTTAATTACCTAAATGCTCTGCAAGAAACTGAGGAGTCCTGCTGCTCAGCCTTGCTTTTACCTCCTGGATACCAGAGAAATACACTGTACTGGGTACTGTATGTGCCTGGATGTTTTTGTTTTTCCATTGCACACAGCCGTGTGTGTCAGCTGTGTCTGAACCCCTTGGAGAATCTCTGCCTTAAACAATCCTGCTCGTGTCTTTCACAGCTGTTACTGAATCTACTGGGATAAAAATGGTCACTCCAGGTTCTCTTGGTTAATCCATAAACACTGCAAGTGTGGATTCTCCTCCATTCAGTGTATTTTATTTTTAGTTTGCCTCACTGTAAAATACTTTGGGGTCACAGCTTTAGTGGTGGTTTTTAACATCCTTCCCTAGGCTTTTTTTTGTCTTTTAAACAATTGCAGCTGGCAGAGGAGGACGGAGCACTTCCCTAAGCATTCCCATGATCCACAAGTGAAGAGCACGACCCTGTGACGATGTGCCAGCTTTCCTTCCTGGCTGTAAGAGATAGCAGGAGGTACAGACAATACTTGGGAAGAGAAATCCCCTGCCTGGGCTGGGCTGCAGGAGCTGGGCAGGCTCAGGCCACCTAAAGAGTATCTTTTCCTTGGGAACTGAGAGTTCAGTAGCAAAAACTGAGGAGTTCCCTTCCCCTGGCCATGTAATGAACAGCTTCCTAATGGATGTCCACTAAACTGAGCGCTCCCTCCTTCCCTCATTCCGCAGGTTTAGCTTAATTGCAGGAAACTTGGCTTCCTGTTTCTCCCTGTCCTGGGGCTGCTGCACTGAATAATGTGATAATGGAACTGTGTTAGTGTTGAAGCTGTTTTTAAGTAAGACTTTGGGAGCTTGACAGAACACGGGAGGGTGAAATGAAACCTCAGCTCATGGGATTTGGGTGGCTGGAAATGGCAAAGAGAAAAGGGAGGGGAGGAGCAGTGAAAACAAACTGGTTGTGCTTCACCTGACCTGGGATCAAAGGAACTCGTGCAGGTTTTGGGTGCTGTTAGGTCGGCAGGAAAGTGTCTGTGTCTGCTAGTGAAAAGGACAGCTAAAGGTTATGTCAGGACTGTGGCTCAACTCCCCATGTGTCTGGGGCACATTTTCTGGCTCTGAAGTGGAGTTTAAGGGTGTTTTTTGTGTCAGAATTGGTGTGAGACCAGCTACAGTGAGCTGTTTGGAGAGGGTTGCTGTGTTTGCTCTAAATAACTGATGTCTCTGATTTCTTAGCTACAGGCAGCTCTTGGTTTGTGTTTTGTAGGAAGAAGGAAATCACAGATCATGTATTGTGTGCATGTTTCATTCTGGTTTTCTGATAAAGCTGCAGGGGAGAGGGAGCTCTGCAGTGGAACAGTTTGTCTTGGGTGCTGGTTATCTCAAGCTGATCAGTGCAAATGAGGAAGTGTTAAACCTGCTTTGGGAGAAGCAGCTTTCAGTTCCCTAACCCAGGTTATTATTGAGATAGTGTGGAAAAACAACATATTGAACACACAAACATTGGAAGCAGTTTGCATGAGGTAAGGACTGGACTCCTTTCCATCAACTGCACGGTGTTAAATTGCCAAGTCAATAATCCACACTCAAATGTAATGGATTTTACTTGTATTAATGCAAAGCATGCTGAGAACTGGGAGCTGTGTGTGTTGTGTTACCTGTCCACCTTGTGACCAAGGGCTCTTCTTGTTCTACAGAGTGACCAGCAGCTGGATTGTGCCTTGGATTTGATGAGGCGTCTGCCTCCGCAGCAGATAGAGAAGAATCTCAGTGACCTCATTGACTTGGTGAGTACTGGATGCTGTCCCCAAGAAGTGGCTGTGACAAAGGCCTGGTATGTAAGAATTTCTTCTGGGGCATCTTGAAGGTGTGGCAATTTGTTTGTCCCCTTGTCTTTTGGCAAGGTTGAACAAACAATCACTGCCCAAGCAATGTCAGGAATCCACGTGATTGTTTTGGGCCAGCCAAAAGGCCCAGAGTGTGCAGGGACACTTAGGGATGAAGGGTCATTAGCAGCTCTCTTGATGAACTCACCGCTGCTGCTTGGATGTGGGACAGTGTGTACAGATGGGTGCAGGCCCTTGCACGTGGGTATTATCTCCGATAAACAACCTGCTGTGTGCAGCTCTGGGAGGGGCAGTAGCTGTGCAGCTCTGGGAGGGGCAGTGGCTGTGCTGCCCCACACACTGCAAAGACGCTGCTGAGAATGTCTGGGCATCTGGAGAACACCCAAATCTATTTATAATTTATGCTCTGTCAGATATTCTGCAGTCCAGTGTCAGAAACCAAACCTGGCCAAACATCTTGTGCCTGATACCTTTTTTCTGCTTGTCCCTGGAACTTTTTTTGTCCTTTACACAATGCTAGGGAAGAAAACGAACTTAAGAAGGATTTCTAGGCTCATTACAAGCTGCACATCCTGTGATGCACATTTGGGCTGTAATAACCTGGTTAGTGCCAACTGTCCCTTAAAGCTGTGTGTGGCACAGTTGCCTCTGGAGTAACTGAAGGTGTTACTGAAATATTGATTTAATGTATACAGGCTCTGCTAGTGGGAAAACTGGATTCTGTTGTCCAGTCTAAATGCATGGCTTATTTCTGACCTGCGCTTCTAAATTTGTGCAGAAGAGCAGCTGCTCACCAGGTAAAAGTTTGGTTGGAAAGGTCTGTTCCTAAGTGCTTCTGAGGCTGGTGTTGGTAAGCTGTGGTCAAAAAGTTGTGGCTGACTTAAGTTTATCAAACTCTAAACATTTCTTTTACTTATATAAGCCCAGGTACAGGTAGGAGAGCTCTGGGGGTCAGGAAAGAAATTATTCCCTGCAGGAAGGGATTATTTCTCTCTCTTGAAACCATTTAGTAATTGGCTACATCTGTGCCCTCAAAACTCTTGGCAACCTAAAGCATCGTTTTTGTGGCTGTTGCTGGAGGTAGGACACAAGTAACTAAATCACTGATCTGATCTGGTGTGACATGGTTGGTTTTGTGACGAAATTGGGAGGACTGAGCGGATATCGGGGTTTGAGTGGCTCCCAGGACCACTCAAAACAAGTTGTTTGGGGAGCCGTGGTGAGCTTGACTGTGTAATTGGTCTGAGGTTTTTTAATGACTCAGAAAATTGCTGGGTACCTCTAAATGCTGGAATTACTTTTGGATGGTGCTCATTAGTGCTCTACATGCTTTCCATCAGCAACACGCTCACTGGGCTTCTTTTCATAGTGTAACACGAACCAGACCAGTTTGGGGCTTGTTAGGAGGAGGGTCTGTGACCCCCACACGAGGCATTGCGGTCCCTTCTCTGGGGCGGAGATGAAATAATTTGTTAGATCCAGTACGATTCCTGTATTGTTGAGACACCTGTAGACCTGATCTGCAGCCACTCTCAGCCTGGCCTCCTGAAGTCTCCACTGGTTAGACAAGAGCAGTGTGTGCTCTGCCACCGGTAATAGCTCCAGAAACATCATGAGCCAGACTCGAGCAAACAGTTTTTTGACCTTTTTTTGGCAAATTTCATCCATCTGATGTTTTGATTCTGCTGCTTGTCCCATGAGCAGGCAATAACCTCCTTGAGGAAAAGGGCACACTCCAAACGCACGATGAGCATGAGCAGGTTCGTTAAACTTGGGAGAGAATTGTAAAAGCTGGCACCCTGACTTCTTGGTTTCCTTGTGCTGGGTTTCCTTGCTCAGTCCACTGCCACGGTGGAGTAGGTGTGAAGCAGAAGCTCATGTCAGTATTTGCTGTGAAGTTTAGGGTAGTACTTGAAGTCTGTTTGCAGCTCCGTTTGCAATGGTCTTTTTATAGGACTTGATCTCCAGACCGATGGTGGCTGCTTGCTTAAGATCCATTGAAAGGAGAGAAGATGGCTTAGAAATGTCAGTGTGTGTAATAAGTTTTCCAAAACTAGCACAGGAAGAAACTGGCATCTCCTTTCCAGAATCCCGGAATGGTTTGGGTTGGGAGGGACCTTGAAGCTCATCCAGTGCCACCCCTGCCATGCGCGGGGACACCTTCCACGATCCCAGGCTGCTCCAAGCCCTGTCCAACCTGGCCTTGGACACTCGCAGGGATCCAGGGGCAGCCACAGCTTCTCTGGGCACCCTGTGCCAGGGCCTCCCCACCCTCACAGGGAACAATTCCTTCCCAATATCCCATCTAACCCTGCCCTCTGGCAGTTTAAAACCACTCCTAGGCTGGTATTCCTGCTGGGAAGGATAACCCCACTAAGTTCCCTCCCTGAGGTCCCTCTTACTCTATCCGTGTTCTGCTGCTTGTTTCTCATGAAGAGCCTCTTGGTCCGCATCTGAATACATGGAGTGTGTCCAGGGCTATCCAGGACTGTCCATGACTGCCCCCAAGTGTTGTGCTGACAAGGGAAATGGCCCAAACTTGAACATGAAGTAAAAGGGTGGGTGGAAGAAGAGAATTTTTGGGTCACTGGCCCTCATCAGCCCAGACACTTTTCATTCATTAGCAAAACAGTTTGTGGTTTGCCCTTTCACCACATCTGTTGTTGGGTTTTTCAGACTGCTGAGGCTTCAATTAGAGTTCATTAGAGACCTTGTCAATCACAGCCCTCCAGAAGTCCTGCCTGAAAGAAGCTGTGCATGGTGCTGGAAATGGGCCTTGGCATGGAATGCTCTGCCTGGGATTCAATTAGTCATTATTTGTAAATACACTACTCAGGGGCTGTCAGAATGTACAAGAGGACTTCTGAATCTCTACCGAACGAGATTGCTGTAGGTACATACCTTTTTAAGGACAACTAATTTAAATTGGAATAATTTTCCGTGGAGCTCCTCTGGAAACTGTGAGCCTTGGAGCATCTACCGGTGGGCCAAGTCCAAGCTGTGAGGAAGTTCCCTAAAGAGGAGAGAGAAAGGTGATTGCTCTTAAATGGGTTTGCTGTGAGGATGCTCCAAGTCAAAGGTTGGACTTGATGATCTTAAAGGTGTTTTCCAACCTGAAGTATTCTGTGTGTAGTGACAGTACTTGGAGCATTAATTCAGATGTTAACTGTGTCACATAAATGCTGTGTCACTTCCTTATTGCCTCGCGTTGTCCAGGAGTTGCTGCCGCTGATTCACTGCACGAAGCCTGTTGTGAATCACATCTGTTCTCATCAGCTGCTGGAAAGGGGACTATGAGGCTGTTCTCTGGTTGGAAACGTCCTGGGATCAGCTGGGAGTGAGGTTTTGTTTGGCTCGTGGAAGTCACACTGAGTGGCAGGAGGCACGAGGGAGGGAGGCTGGTAGAGTTTGCTTCCGAGTGGCCGAGCAGCTTTTCCTGAAAGGTCAGAGCAATCCATGGCAATTGTCCTCCTGCTTCCTTTCTCTCAAGGTCAGCTGTACATCAAATCAGCCCTCTGTACTTTTAGCTGTGCTCTTTCCAAGAGAAATCCCAAAGGAGCATCAGCTTCTGGGCAGTGCTGACCTGGAGGGTCCCTTCCTAGGACAGCAGCACAGGACAAGGTGGATGAGTGATGCTCGGGATCACAGCCTCCAGAGTCTTTCTGGGGTATTTCTTCAGACAACTTCCCTGACATGTCTTTGAGGGCTGAGGTGGCAAAGGTGGAAGGAAACGGGATTTATTGCCCTTGTGGGCCATGTGCAGCAAATAATGGATCTGTGACAGGGTTGCCTTGATGGCTTTGACTCAAGTGTGGAAGTTGATGCAGTCTCAGTCTTGGTGAAAGTTAAGCAGGTTCCTTTAGCAAGTACAAATTTCCTGCTGAGTGTTTAATTTGGATGCTTGCCTGGGTGTGTATAATATAAATTAGATGAAAAATCTAGCTGACTCAGGAAAATCAGATGCCTGGCATGACGTGGGGACAGAAGATGGTCCTCACAGAACGGACAGGCTCGCCAGGAGAGGGGGGTCGCTCACAGCCACAGCTTTCTCCCTCTCTTCTCCCAGTAAGACTGGTGTTGAAACAGCACTCATTCCCAAAAGTGAAAGCTTTCTTGAAGAACAGGACCAAGTAATGCTGCCATGGAAGAATTGAAGTGAGAGTTCTTTATAGACACAGCAGTCATAACTTTCCTGGTTATTTTTTAAGGCTCTGTTTGCAATTAGAGATCTGGGAGGTGATCAGTTCTGCTTTCTCATCGCAGGGGAATACTGAAGTATTTTTAGTAGAATGTGTTACTTTTTAGAAAATCCCGGAGTGATGAATCTTAAAATGTATAAACTTATGATTTTGAAATATTTGAACACGGTTCAGGCCGTTGCTTCATGCGAGCTCCAGGCAAGTCCCAAATCTGCTTGCATGCCTTCAGTGACTGAAGATATATGAAGCTACAGAATTTACCCCCAGGCAAACTGCACTGCTTGGGCTGCACAGACCATAAAGAACATGAGAATGTGACTGGAGCTTTTTGTATTTGGAGTCCGAGAGCCTGAGCACTGTGCGGCATCGCGGGGAGAGATAAAATAATTGGATGCAGATGGCCAGCTGAGCGTCTGGTGAGGGTGGAAGATGTTTTGAACAAAAAATCAGATCCAGTGAAAGCTGAAAAAGAAGGTGGTGGAAATAGAGGTGCTTTGACAGCCCTGTGGGCTCAAAGCTGAGTCTTTGACCTGCTGTTCTGCCTGGACTTGCTGACCTGTGGGATGAGCTCCAGCCACCAGCAGCCAGGCAGGTTTCTAACACAAGGATTATTGGCTAAAGAAAGGGGCTCTGGCTCTCTGAATAAATTTATGGTGGTTGAGAGCCAGTTTTTCCATTTGGTGAGTGGCTTGTAAGCAGGAGCTTTTCCAGCTAGCAAAGATTACCTCTGGATATCTTGATGGTGATTGGAGATAGCAATTAATGTATGTAAATTGTTAATGTGATGCTTGGCTTAGAGCTAGCAACCCCACTTCCTGGCATGAGATTGGAAAAGGGAATTTCAGCTCTGGCCTCATGTCACTTATTCTTTCTATTTTTAAGCCTTTTTTGTCTTCCAGGCTCCTGCCACTGCACTGCTGGTGTTAGAGACTCTTAAAATATCTGTTTAAATACTATTTGAAGGGAGTATGTGTGAGGATGAATCCTAGTTGGAAACTTACCTAACCTCTTCTAAGGATGGAGGGGAAAGCTGGGACAGAGAAATATCATTGGAGAGAGAATGTCCTGCATATCCCTGAATTGTTGCTGGGTATCTCCAACCCCAGCTGGACTCTGACACAAATAGTCAGGACTTCCCAAGATATTGATACTCTGTGATGGCTCCTGGGACTGGGGACTGGTAATGAGATACAGGAACCTTCACCTGCGGGTCACCAGTCACAGTCCAGGGCACTCTGGCTGTGCCTGCCAGATGGCTGCCTTTTGTTTCTCCGAAGGGGAATCCAGCAAAAGCCCTATTTTATCCAGCAAAGCACAGGAAGAAAGCCAAGGATCCTGTTTTATGAATGGTTGTCACCTTTTTAAATGTAGTTCCTCGAGCTGAATTAAAATTTTCTGTAATTAATGTGACATTTCTGCTATGACACAGTTAGCTAGACAAACCTGGATTTGCAGCCTTGTTAACATCTGCCTTTTTCCAGAAAAGCTCATTTGATTTAATTTTGATTTTGCCGATTCTTGCAGTGCTGGAATTCAGTGCAAGTACATGAATAATGCTGAGCTGTTTCCACTATCAGTTACATCTGGTCTGAATACAGAGTCCATTTAAGTGTCATTTAATAAACAAAGCTTGATGATTGCGTGGCCTTTGGACGTGTGATGGATCGAATTAAGGTTTAGCACTGTGTGGGTTTGTGGGAGTGATTTTACTGGTGGTTTTAGGCCTGAGATGAGCCAGGCTTCCTTCTTGAGTTTCCACAGCATCCTCTAGGCCATGCCTGCCTTCTGCAGGAACAGGAAATTCTGAGGCTGTGCAGTGACTCTTGAAATATCAGAATAATGTTTTATTAGATGAAGGATCTGAGCTGGAGCTGTGCCAGAAGGGTTACTTTGTGACAGGGTCAGGGAGCTTCCAGGGGCTCTTCTGTGTTTGAGTGGTTTCCCCAAGCCATGGGAGCAGCACTTCTGTCCTCCTTTAGTGTTAAAAGCTCACACGTGATTAAAATACTCACCTTCCTGGTGGGATGGGCTTTTAATTAAAACCTGCTCTCATCACGTGTCTTCAGATACCTGCACCTTGCAGATGCAGATTCAAAACACAGATGGATCTGAATGGCTCCTTGGCTAATTGAAGTTTGCCTCATCTTCCCAGAATAGTAGAAATGTTTGGGTTGGAAGGGTCCTTAAAGATCACTCAGTGCCACCCGTGCCATGGGCAGGGACACCTTCCACCCTTCCCAGGCTGCTCCCAGCCCCATCCAGCCTGGCCTTGGACACTTCCAGGGATCCAGGGGCAGCCACAGCTTCTCTGGGCACCCTCCCCACCCTCACAGAGAAGAATTTCTTTCTAATTTCCAAAGTAAACTTACTCTCTTTCAGTTTGAAGCCGTTCCCCCTTGTTCCTTCTTCTTCTTTAAGGAAAAAATGTATAATCTTTAATTTTGCTGCATTTAGCATAGTTTTCCAGTGTGTAAGGTTCCTGTGGAGGTCAGTAATGCTGACCTTTGAATAAACCCAGAAGAAGACTATTTCCAAGGACTGTCCCACCAGGAATGTTGCTGTTTCAGTGGTAGATGTGGTACATTTCAGTCAAGGCTGTAGAAGAAAACAGCCACCTGGGCGTGCTCAGTTTGAGTGGCTATTGAGCCAAATATTGGCTGTCCTGAGTGCGTGAAGTGCAGAATTTGATGCAATTCAGTGTGATCAAAGCAAGGATGGGGAGTGTGTGTCAGACATGGAGAACTGAGGTATAATTCCTCTTTCTTCTATGGATTTTTTTAGATACTTGTTTAATCATATTTTAAAAAATAATCCAGAAGCAATTGTTTAATTGCTAATAAGCTCCTTGAACCAAGAAGTGAGTCCAGAAGGAATGATTGAGCTTAGCTACTCCAAAAAGGGTACGGTTTCCACTTTGGCACAAGTGATTATTTGTCTTGATAGCAGAGCAGTTGCCTTAATTAAAACACTGTCCGCATACCTGGGCAGCTCTGCTGGAGAATTTGGTTACACGGGACAACAGGATCCTTGTTCGACACGTTTCCCTCACTTTCTCATTCAGGTTTTCTTTCCTCTGCACTACACATCCATTGTATATCTCCTTGGAAGAAAATATCCCCCAAACACCGTGCCCTGTTCCTTCTGAATGATGCTGCTGTTCTTCCAGGCTGAGCCCCAGATATCCTTTTTTGCTTTCCAATTTACATTGAGGGTGGTCTCGCTTCCTGAGTACCCAGAGCCACCAGAAGAGATGGCTGAGAGCTGATGTGAGGGAACGGGGGTGCATTAGGGCCAAGTGACATTAATGCTGGCCTTTAGCTGAAGATACAAGGTGCAGATTGTGTTCTGCATGTGACCTTCCAGTGCCTAGAGTGGGAGAAACTTGTGTCAGAACAAAGATGGGAGCCCAGTGTTTGCTTATAAAAGAACCTCATCCCCCAGTGTTTGCATCACAGTGACATTTATTTATAGTGCGGTGATGAATGGAACTAAATCACTGCCTTGGCGTTTCAGTTTGGCCTGAGGAGTGGGTTAATTCTTGTGGTTCTAAATTTAAGTCGAAATTCCCCATGTACTGACTGCTGTAGATAAGTGCTCAGGCACCTGAGTGAGTTTTGGCTCTTCAATTAACACAGAACAAGCTTAATAAGAAAAATTAACAACGCAAATCCACTGTTTGAGGCTGAAAACTCAGAGGATCAGTTGCCTTCCAAGCAGAGTTGTCTTTGCTGGGATCAGAAGATAAACTGAATCCTGCCAGACTCTGAATGTGCACAGGAGTAATTTAAATGTTTTAGTAAGATTCAATACTTGACATGGAGAAGAATCCGAAGGACCTAAATTCAGAAGGAATCATAGTCTCATGAACATAAAGCTGAAGTGTTTAAAGCTGCAGATGCCTGTGTTCAAATTACTGCCTTTGCCTTGTAAGCAGTTTTCAAGAGTAGAAGAGGAAGGGCAGTGTGCGTAAATTGTGAATTCATTCTTAGGAAGTACAGTTGATGTAATAAATGATAGAAAAATTATGTTCTTGGGGTAACTGTGCAGCACTTGGGTGTTTTTCCAATAATTGGAAATATGCGAGTAGTTCCATCAGCTGGAATATCTGTTCTTTTTATAAATACTGTAGAAATTTTCTAATATTTCCAGACTAGATGACTGGCTTTTCTTCTGTTTTATTCTGACAGAAGAGAAGGGGAAAAGAATAGATTGCCTCAAGTCCTGTGGAGTGTCTGTACCAAGGAGACAGGGGATATACAGCTTGTTTTACAATGGGGGGTTATAGTACAGTGCAGTATTATATTCTGGTACGTGTGTGATATAATGCAGTCACTGTTATGGCTGTAGGAATAACCACAGCCCTCAGAAACTGGGAAAGTGACCCTGCTCATGAATATTTGTTACCGAGTCGTCCACAGATAAGTTTAGTTCAGTAGATTGCATCTTAAAGAAACAATGGGTTACAAGTTCCTTCTAGTCAATATGGGATTGTGCTCTGAGCCCTACAGAAACCCCACACCAGGCGTGTGCTGTTCTTGAAAGAAAGTTAAATCTAAAAGTTACTTGTGTGGGGTTTTTTATAAGGGTTGTAAATTCAGCTTTTCTGCAGGGGAATCAACTCTGCCTCGGTTTGGGATTTCTTGTGAAAACGCTTTGTGTGGGTATTTGGGGTTGAAGGAGTGCACGGTGAGGCCTCTCATGCTCCCTTACCACATGTGTAGTGTAGGCTGTTCCCCAAGAAACAGAGTGGAAACAGAGGCTGGGAAAAAGCCACTTCCCCCCTCGTTGTTTGCATCACTGTTACTCATCCTAAAGGCAGGTCAGAGCGAGGAGTGTGTTCCTGGACGTTTCTCTCTGTGCTGATGGGCTCCTGGCCAAGGAGCAGCCCAGAGGAGGGGAGGGATGCGTTCCACTGGTCACCCTCTGGCTCGAGCTCCCGGTGCTGGGCTGCTGCGGGCTGGTTTGCTGTATCTGAAGGTGAAGCACTCACGCTGAGTTGCTGTCAGCCTGAAGAGTCAGCCCAAAGTTAACGGGGAAGAGAAGGAAGGGGCAGAGGGGAACCAGATGTGCTCACACACACGGATACATCATTTCACCTGACTTGTGCCACGACACTGCTGATATGGATCAGCTCCAGGAAGCATTTGGGTTGTCTGGTCTCAGGAAAAGGAAGGATTTCCCTAAAAGCTGCGGCTGCTTATCCACTTCTGTTTACGCAGGGAATGTGCTGTGGTTTTGAGGCCTCTTCAGCCAGGTCTGCAGGTACCAAAGGATGAACGCCCATGAGAGCCCCGAGCTGGGTTAAATCCTGAACTGCCCTGCTCTTGGTCTGGGCTCTGCAGTTCTCACTCACGGCCACATTACAGTCTCTAGAGACCAAAATAAAAACACTCGAACGAGTATTTTGGCTTTTTCAGCACTTTACCAGCCATGTCTGGGTTTGCCTCTGACTTTTTGTGTGTTTAAGGGTTGATTGTGTGGGTCAGGTGTTGCATCACTTGCTGGTTGCATCTTAGAGCCATGGAATGGTTTGGGTTGGAGGGACCTTAAAGCCCATCCAGTTCCATCCCCTGCCATGGGCAGGGCCACCTTCCACTATCCCAGGTTGCTCCAAGCCCTGTCCAGCCTGGCCTTGGACACTTTCAGGGATGAGGCAGCCACAGTTTGTTTTGTCATTTCCATTTAGGATTTTTTTTTTTTAATCTTTCATAGTCACGTTGGTTTATGTGTGTCCTTGCTCACTCTGACTGTCATCCTCTGTATGTTACTGCCTTGGACTTGGGATTAGGAATGTTTTTGTTCCTGGCAGTTTGGTCTCTTCTGTCCCATCTAGTGCATTAAAATAGTTTCGGGGCTGTTGCACCCCAGATTTGTTTTTTCTCTTCTAGGCTTCTTTCCTTTGAAATGATGCTAATCCATTCACTGAATCAATGGCTTGAAGAGAAGAAAGCACATTTTCATGTTTTCTTTATCCCTCCTCCCTCCCTCCCCTTTTCATTTCTCATGAGTTGTGAATTCATCACTTTGTGATTAATTTTGCCCTTGATTGCTTTTTGTCCTCATGTTCTCAGTCAGGTTTTCATCTCTATGATGCAGAGTGAAATGTAGAAGAGATTCCACGCCGCTTATTTCTTTTTTGTTTTATTAGCAAGTTGTCACCAAACTATTCAAGAACTTACCAGTTGTCCTGTGATCCTGTTGTGTTGTTGGGAAAGGGCGTTTTGCTTTAGTCCGTTTCTCTTGCAGTGAAATCTGGAATGTTGTTCCAGCAGGAAACACACGATGCGCGGATTGTTTATTCACAACAACTGCAGGAATGATTGTTGATGGTCCCTGGGATGGACTGGGGCACAGGGCTGCACGTTACCTGAAGCGTGTGCAGGGGAAATGGAGTCTCATCTCTCTGCAAGACGTCACGGCCCCTCTGCCACGTTGGAAGCAGAGCTTGTCTTTCTCCACGTGCAGGGCAGGGAGGCAGTTGGGGTCCCAGATCCATGGAGAGCTGTGGAGGATGCAGGAGGTGTGTTGGGTTTGACGTGTGCACGCACACGGACACGTTTATTCACATCAGCCAGCGTGGTCGTGCTTGGCCACCTGCCTGGAAACTGCTCTGAACCTGACCCGGAGTGGGAGCTTGGGAAAGCTCGCTCCAGTGTACGGATGGCGGATTCCTCATTCCCACTCCACTGTCAGTATTCACCTTTATCCATCAGCCCTGGGCAGTCGCTTCCCTGGGCGGCCTTGGCACGGAGCGAACGGGGAGTGTGTGTGTACTGAAGTGTGCTGGACCACACCGGTGGTGTGGTGATTAAATCGGAAATTACTGGAGGTGGGAGCATAGGGGTGTGTTGTAACTGAAGTGATTTCTTAAAGAGTTTTGCCTTTGGGACAGATGTGGGCTGTTAATAGCAAAACCTCTTCTTAGGGGTGCTAGTGCCTTCTAACCTGAACATGTTGCCCTCTCTCCCCTCCCTGTTGTCTCCTCCCACCTTGCAGGTCCCGAGCCTGTGTGAAGATCTCCTCTCCTCTGTGGATCAGCCCTTGAAGATTGCACGAGACAAGGTGGTAGGGAAAGATTATCTATTGTGTGACTACAACAGAGATGGGGACTCGTACAGGTGAGTTCCCAGCCGCAGCAAGGGGCTGGCTGGTGCTCTGTAAATAACATCCATGTGCAGCTGTTGCAGGCCCTTCTCCCTCTTATTTTCAGCCAAAAAAATATCAGTCATTTAAAGATTTAGAGCCCAAAATGTGCTGTTTTTATCTTGCTAAAGGGGGGTGACTGGTGTATTTCTCTTTGTTTTCTGTATTCTGGGTTAAAACCAGTCAGATCTCTAGCAGAAATGGCCTTGGTTGGAAATCAGAGCACTGCAAGGTTAGAAAATCTCTGGAATGGATAATGACAGAAGAGAGATGATGCAAGCATTGGGTTTAAACAAAATCATCCTCTGCTTGTACAAAACAGGGTGGATTTGCCAGCTGGGAAAGACTCTTTCACTCATGTTTTGCAAGGAATTGACTGACTTTGGACTCAGTGTCATTAGTTCTGTTCGAAAATCTTGGCCCAAGTTTTTACCAAAGAAAAGGAATCCCTGTCTACCAAAATAGCTGATTTATTCTGAGGGCTGTAGACAAAAACAATGAAAATATTTGAACCCTGTAAGCTGTGTGTAATTACAATATAATTAATTTTGAAGCAGAAGGGGCTGTAATAGTGGAATGGGACAATCAGGTTTCAGTGTTTTGGCTGCCACTTTGAACACAGTGTCTTCTTTTAATGTTTTTTCTTCTACCTTGCCATTAGAATGATGTTTTTAATTTATGTTTAAATTATCCCTTCCCTTTCTCACATTGCCTGACTTTCCTTAATGGCTGTAGTGACAGTGGCATCGTTCCAGATATTTAATTTAAGAATCATGAGCTTACAGTCCAGAAACCTTTGGGACTCTTGCAAGCACTTTTATTCTTTCCCTTAACAAAGGGTGCTGGGCTGTGAGGTAACGACCCCATTCATCTCCTGCCCTGAGTTACTAGCTCAGCCATCCTGCTGCTTCTGGGGATGATTCTGAGGCTTCCACCTGTCTCCACCAGCTTCAGTGTCATAATTTACATTTTAGTGTATCTCCAGTAAGAATCTCACTTTGCTCTGTGCAGATTCGATGTGGTATTTTACCTTCATCTGGCCAGAATGTTTCAAGAATTGTGTTTCAGAATGGAATTTCAGAAAATCTTTTTTAACAAATCTTTTTTCTTTGGCTCAGGCATCACTGCAGAATCAGGTGAGCTTGTAAAGGATTCGAGATGAGTTGATTCAGTCGCTCTGAGTTGCAGGAAAGGTCCCTCTCTAACCTGAAGCACATTTGTGTGTAATGATTTACACAGAGAACATGCTGAGGTTCATTTTGTCCTGAAAACAGGAGATGGAAAATGAGAGTGGATGCAGTTTGACAGTGCCTCTGGATTGTGGCTGAGTGTAAATCCTAATGAGTTGTTTAAAATATAACCTATTGCAGAGGGCCAGCAAGTGGGCAGGACCCCAAGGTGGAGTGTCACTCATGTTCTTTAGGGTACTAATCTCGTATTTAGAAACTATTTCAACCTTCCACAAAAGAGCCTGGTGCCTTCTAAAAGCATTTTGCATTAATTTTGTGTGCCCCAGCTGGTCAGATCTACATTATAGCAGCTACATGCATTTAATCAGCTCTGAATTAGTAGATAAAATAGGTGTTTACAGCTTCTGCCCCCCACAAGATGTACCCATACAGCTGCAGTCCCTCTGGCACATGCAGGAGGAGGGATTAAATCCTGAATTTCTTGTGGCTCTTTCAAGAGATGCTTTCTCCCTGAAGTTGTGATGTTTCTTGCAGCCTCTTTGCATCTTACTCAAGCTGTTGACATGGACATCAGTCATCAGGGACACAGGGAACTGGAAAAGGCACTGGTTAGACAGTAATGGGACATTGTGCAATCACTAATAACCCCCTGTGTTTAATTAGGGCACATGACAGCCCTTCCTCTAGGGTCAGTGTCACACTTGCCTCTGAAATTTGCTCCATCTCTTTCTCAGAAGGTATTAAATAGTTACAAGGAAGTAGGAGGAATTCGGTTTTTAAAATCACTTTGAAATTTTCAGGAGCTATTAAGTAATGAGGTTTCAGAAAAGCTCTTTCATTTGTTCCTCTAGAACAGGCACCATGTGTTAATTGCTGGCATGAAAGAATCCTGTTCCTAAGGCTTTTGATTCAGGCGTTCTGGATTGAAGTGATTCTTCCTTCTGGAATTGATTGGTCCCAGCTCTGATTCATGAAGTAAATTCTTTCCTTCAGCACACAGCAGAAGCCTTTGAAACCCCAGCAGCACTGCCCTGTGCATGTTAATCCCATTCTGTGCCTGTGTCCAGACACTCCTTCATACCTCATAAAATCTGCAGTTGTTACTGGGAAGTGGCTCTTACACTAATTTAATCAATTAGGCCAAGATCTAGGAGGAGTTCACTGGGCTTTTAAAAGCTTTTGATATTTCCACAGCCATTTTTCAGAACCACACGCTCGATTACAAGTCCCAGGGAATCCTCTTCCCTGCCTGCAATGTGCTGCATCCCCAGTTCCTGCACGGTCCAAGCTAAACACCTTTTCGTCGTAGTGGACAGGTTGCTAATTGCATTTCTTTTAACGCTGATCCAGGGATTTCAGAGCATTCTGTGGGCAGCTGAGCCTCGTTCTCCTTCAGCAGGAAAGGCGGGGCTGGGTAGTCAGACTTCCTCACTGGGAATCCAGTTTTATAGGGTTAGGTTTTTTGAATGGCTTTACAGTTTGGTTGGGAATTTGCCTGGAAAAAAACCTGCTGTGGGAAGTGAATACCCTAATGCGTAGCCCATCACAGTTTAGTCTTTCCTTATATTTAGACAGACTTGGTTTGGTCCATGTTGAACATGGATCAGACCAGAAGGTGGATTTTTGGAGTCTCCTTGGATCTTCATAAATAGATAATTTTTATTTTCTTCTTATTATCAAATCCTGCTTGTAGGAGTCTCACGGGCTCTTCTGTGAGTGCTCCTGGAATAACAAGGGTTTGTCAAGGTATCAAACAGTTGTGGAATCCACATTGTGAAGGCAGAGCATTTATTAATTATTTTTTTTAATATTAAACTTCAAGGTCCCTGACTTTGTCCATACATTTCCACTCGAAGTGTGTTTGATCACTCTGTTAAATGGAATCCTTATGGGGAATTTGGGGCCAACAACACTGGAACCTGTTAGCTGAAACACAAACCATTCTCTTTTGGGGAAATTAGAGGTCTGACTCTTGAAATTTAAGTGCTTGTCCATCTGTCTTTCTTCAAATAGCCTCCAGTTAAGTGTTTAAATGTGTTGTGAGTGCATTTCCACAAAAATAAAAAATACAGGGCTGTGTTAGGAGGTTTTTTTGTTGACAAAGCTGCTGCTGGCTCCGACTGGAATGGGATGAAAATGCCACAAGCTGCTGGCTGGAAGGGTCTGTTCTGGGCTGCCCCTCGGTCCCGTTCCTGCAGCCAGTGGAAGAGGTTTGGTGTTTGCACTGAGAGCATCTCACAGAGGTTCTGCAGGAGGTTTCTGCTCACTGTCTGCAGTAGCTGGGCCGTGTGGGAGCATCGGGGTAGCACCAGGGGGATTTTTATGTGAATCTCTCCCAGCTTTCAGAGATTTTAGGTGAAGGAGTGAAGAAAGAGCTGAGAAGGGATCTCATCTCTGGGTGTCCCTGTCTGCAGGGAGGGCTCCGAGCAGGGCCCAGGCTCTGCTCCGGGGGCCCAGCAATGGCACCAGAGGAACGGGCAGGGACTGACCCCAGGGAGTTCCGCTTGAACAGGAGGAAAAATTTCTTTACACGCTCTGGGACACATTGCCCAGAGAGGGTGTGGAATCTCCCTCGCTGGAGATATTCCATACCCATTCAGACACAATCCTTGCTCTGGGCTGACCCTGCTGGAGCAGGGAGGTGGCACCAGATGAGCCACTGTGGGTCCTTCCAGCCTGACCCAGTCTGGGATCCTGGGGCTGTTGACTCTCCTCCAAAGCAACCACATTTTAAGCAGCTATTTAAAATCACAAAATACCCGAATCACTGAGGTTGGAAAAACCCTCCAAGACCATCAAGTCCAGGCTGTACCCAATCCCCACCTTGTCCCCAGCCCAGAGCACTGAGTGCCACGTCCAGGCTGTCCTTGGACACCTCCAGGGATGGGGACTCCAAACCTCCCTGGGCAGCCCCTTCCAGTGCCTCACCACCCTTTCCATGAGGAAATTCCTGCTGGTGTCCAACCTGAGCCTCCCCTGGCCCAGCCTGAGGCCGTTCCCTCTCCTCCTGTCCCTGTTCCCTGGGAGCAGAGCCTGACCCCCCCCGGCTGCCCCCTCCTGTCAGGGAGTTGTGCAGAGCCACAAGGGCCCCCCTGAGCCTCCTTTTCTCCAGGCTGAGCCCCTTTCCCAGCTCCCTCAGCCACTCCTGGTGCTCCAGCCCCTTTCCCAGCTCTGTTCCTGTCTCTGGACACACTCCAGCCCCTCCATGTCCTTCCTGGATGAAGGACCCAGGACTGGACACAGCACTGAGATGAGAACCATGAAAACATCGCTTGGGTGGATGTGACACAACAACTCCACTTCTCCTGGTCTCACCTTTCCTGTCAGGTGTGGTCAGGAGGTGTGAAGGAGCAAAGCAGAGCCTGGGCTTTGTGCTTTGCATGAAACAGGTGTCAGACCCCGCTGCCCTTCTGAGAAATGAGTGACAAAGGGCTCCTGAGGAAAAGCCTTTCCCTGTGGCCGGCACTGGGACCTGGTGCTGCAGCCAGGGGCTGGGAAAAGTGAGCGGGGAAAGGGGAGAAAAGGATGGAGGCCTTTAAGCCAGCAGGGATATGTGTAAGTTGGTTACTCCAAGGGGAAATGAAAAGCAAAATGCAGGTTTCCAGAATGGGAGTTATAAAAGCCTCAAGCAGATGGGTAAAGGGTTCCATTAATCTTTTAATACCAAATCTTTCATTAAGAGCACAAAAGTCTCTTCCACACCTGCAGAAATTATAGTAAAACCTGCAGCTTTACAAACCCTGTTAAATCCTTCAAACTGTTCAAAGGGTTTCCTAATGTTATGCTAAAGGTAGACTTTATTTCGAAACAGAATAGTAGAGGACAATGTGGACCTTAATCATAGCCAGTAGTGTTTGGCTCAAATACTGTCAGATCCCAAATAAACCACACAATTGATTTGTATTTGCATGAAAACAGTTTTAAATATTTAATGTGTGACAGCTGAAGCCTTGTTTTTGAATATATAAGAAGGAACAGATTGAAACCCAAGAGATACTTATTTATGTAGAAAACCTGAAGCCAGGAAGTGGCCCCCAGGTGAGTTTTGAGGGCTCAGTGTCCCCTTTTTGCCAGCGTTTGAAATGGCTGTGGAGGGTGCAGTTCTTACAGGTAGACTGCTCTGGGCACCTGTCAGGGTCTTTGGAAGTTCAGCATCTGTGGATGAGGTCAGACCCACAAATATTAAACTTTTCAGAGCCATGGTGGAATATCCTGAGCTGGAAGGGACCCACAAGGACCATCCAGGCCAGCTCCTGGCCCTGCACAGACACCCCAGCAATCCCACCCTGTGCCTGAGAGCATTGTCCAAACGCTCCTGGAGCTCTGGCAGCCTCGGGGCGGTGACCAGGCTTTGTCTTGTTGTCTGACCAGGCTTTGTCTTGTTGTCTGTGTGTTTTTCTTGTCCCCTCGTCTGACTGTCCCTTTCCTTGTCTCCCTGGCAGGTCACCGTGGAGCAACAAGTACGACCCTCCCCTGGAGGACGGTGCCATGCCCTCGGCTCGCCTGCGCAAGCTGGAGGTGGAAGCCAACAATGCCTTTGACCAGTACAGAGACTTGTATGTCAGCCCTCCCCTCAGAGCCCTGTCTGTCTGTCTGTCTGTCTGTGTCCCCTGGGGGGGACGTGCAGTGCGCACACGGGGTCTGGCGGGGGGAGGGACCCGCTGGGGTTTGTGATGCCGGACGTGATCAGATCTGTCAGCTGGTGCCAAAGGCAGGTGCTGAGGTGCTTTCCCACCTCCCTCCCCCTTTAACAGATTGATGGTGTCTCTGTCCTGGCATGACCTTGCTTCTCTTTGATCTTTGAGTTCAGTCTTAAACCATCTGCATTTTCCATTCCCTCAAGGCTGTACTCTTAAAAAATCTCTGTGTACGGCAACAGCTCTCACATCTTCCAGTAAAATGACGGACACTGAGCACTGAAATGCAGCAGTTGGACAGGGATTAATGTGCTTCTGCTGCAGGATGCTTGTTTTAGGCCCTGTCTCGTTAAAGAGGTGTAAAACAAAGGAATTAATAAAGCACATGTGAGATAAACGTAGATTAGGCAGTGGCTTTTTAAAGCAGCAATAGGAAACTGTCTGGGTGACTTTATCTGTTGAACAGTTTTTGTGTAAATTGGGGCTGTACTGGTCCTGCACTGCACTTACCTCCAAATCCTTGGGATGTGATCAGGTTCAGCTGTGCTCTCTGTGGTCTCCTAAGCAGTGCTGGGGTGGAAAGTGATGCTAAAACTAAGCAGCGAGTGTTGCAGAGCAAAATGAACCAGTACTGGGATGCTTTGTATTGGAGATGCCTAAAGACCATGAGAAAAGTGAACAGACTTCATTGCTGCTTGATGTTGCCCAAAAAGGGAGATAAAACACAGCCTTAGATGTAGTTCATCATGTTACAGCACTGACAGAAGCACATTAAAAGGGACTTTCCTTGCTGGATTCGGTGGCTCGATGTAAATGTTGCCTGTCCAAATGTGTAAGCGTCACATTTTGGTACAGGTATCAAATTTTTACTTCTTTTCATGCATTATTTTCATAGCTCTCCAACTACTCTTGTAAGTAACAGTTGTTGCTGGTATCTGAACTGACTGGAAGAAAGGAATTTTGCATATTCAGCAAAGCCAGGTTTGCAGTTACTCCCCAGATGCAGAACAGACCAGGACCAATAAGATTTTTAATACCCTGAGACGAAAATGAGGAGGTTTATGGAACCAGAGTTGTCTTTTTCAATCCCTCTCTGCTCAGATGACCATGAAGTCATGGCTGGATACAATAACTTCTTTAAACAGCTTGAATTCCCTGGAAGGAAAGCACAGGGCAGGTTTCTCTGGCTGAGGTGAATCTGCTGAGCCCTGCTCAGCGTGGGGTACAGCAGTACCTTTATATAACAATCTTCATGTATTGTGTGGAAGGAAAAGGTGAGATTGTTCCAAATTCCACCTTTCTGTTTGTCAGTGCAAGTTTTACAGGCAGGACGTGGTCAGAGGGGATCCAGGAGGGATCGCTCCGGTGTCACAGCCGAGAGGACAGGTCAGACTATGAGCACAGGTGCCAGCACAGAACACTTCAGTGCCTGTTGTGATCCCAAAAGTGGGGGAGGAAAAGAGGACAAGGGTGGCTTATGTTTGGCTGAGCAGTGTGAAAAACCAATGTGGCATTTGTGGAAAGAATTTGCAAAGTTAAGGAAACTTAACCTTGGTGTCTGAAGGGTTCATCGTGCTTGAGATCAGGATTTGTGCTTTACCTCCAGCAGAGGTGTGGAGAAAGACAGACTTCGTTCTTGTAGTTTCCTGAATAAGACAATTGGATTTTTGTGTTTTGACAGCAGAAGCTTAATTTTTACTTGGAGATCAGAGGGGGGGAAATTCAGAGGTGGTAACAAGTGCCAGCATCTGTCAGTGCTGCTCTTGCCAACACATCAGGTTGGGAGTGACTGCAGCAATTCCTCACGGAACAGCTGCTGGAGCTGCGGGGGGAGGGCTGTGGTGGGAAGGGGATGGCAGTGGCAGGGATGGCATTTCCATGGTCTGCTGGAGCTGGGAGCTGACACTGGGAACGCACTGTAGGGCCAGCAGCGGGTCTGGGCCGAGCAGTGTCGATGGAGGTGTCACTGCCCTGCTGCTCTGGCAGCTCCTGGAGCTGGGGAGGGAGGGCACGAGGCATCCTGGGCCAGTTACCAGGGTCCTTCCGAATTCCAGAGCCAGGGACAGCAGAGCTTTTCCAGTGCTGGGAAATGCTTCAGGCTCGTTGATGTATTAATCAGAGAGCTGAGTGTGCTGGCAGCCCTTGGGACTGTATCTTCTGTGGAAATTCTGGTTTCTGTTAGATGGGGAGATCTATTCCAGGTTCACCTTCCAGGAACAGGGATCAGTCTGTAGTCAGTGTGCAGAAAATCTGCATTTTGAGTTGACCTGCAGAGGCTTTCATCATTTCTGTTCACTCTGGTGGGGTTGTCTGCCAACACAGGTCCTTCACAGGGGCCACCAGGCTGATTGATACTTCACATTACAAATTCTCTCTTTAAAAGTACCAGTTCAAGTGCAGTGGCTGCAGATGAAGAGGATGAAAATGGTGCTGAGGGAGAAGCCTCAAATCTGACACATAGGCTCCTCACCAGCAGTCCCTTAAGAGGCTGTTCTGTCCCTCTGCGGGGTAGGGAGTGTTTCTGAGCTGGCCCTGTAACCACAGGCACTGTTTTGTGGGAGAGAGGTAACAGTGAATACAAAAATAACCACAGCACTCGCAGGGAACACCAGATCCCAGCGTGCCTGAATTTCCTGGGCTGTTCACACATTTTGTTCCTGTAATGAGAGTTTCTGCTGGGTTTTTCAGAGCAAGTAGTGGCTTTGTGGACACTTTCCACTATCCCAGGTTGCTCCAAGCCCTGTCCAACCTGGCCTTGGACACTTCCAGGGATGGGGCAGCCACAGCTACACTGTGCCAGGGCCTCCCCACCCTCACAGGGAACAATTCCTTCCCAATATCCCATCTATCCCTGCCCTCTGGCAGTAGGTAGCCATTCCCCCTTGTGCTGGCACTCCAGGCCACTGGAAACAGTCTCTCTCCATCTTTTTTGCAGGCTCCCTTCAGGCACTGGAAGGCCCCATCAGGTCATCCTGGAGCCTCCTCTCCTCCAGGCTGAACAATCCCAGTTCTGCCAGCCTTTCCTCACAGGAGAAGTCTCTCACAAGTTGCTGTGCGTGGGGCTCACTTCAGTCCTGAGCTTCCAAATACACCTGATGCTGGTCATTCCAGCACCTGTAGATAAACAAGTACTGAGAACATCTCCATCCCACTCTGCTCCCCACATGTGGTCCAAACTTCCTCTGCTCAGCTCCCATTTTACCTTTAACACAGAAAGTGCTGATATCTCACAGAATTCATCTCGGCCCTCTCCCAGCGCTTCAGTTTTTCCTTGTGTCAGTCCCATTTGGCCCACACACCTTTCCTTTTTAGATTTCTCTTTTCATCAGGTGTGGTAAGTCTCCACCTACGTTCAGTGAGTCACTGCATTGTATTTGCCATTTCCCAAGGGGTTGGCACCTGCTGTCGTGGGTGTTTTGAGGGAAACAGCCTGGTATGGATTTGTTAACAGTTTGTGTGAAATAATCCAGTCAGATTTGCTTGCTGGGGACCTTAAAGTTTAGTTTTCTCCCCAAAAGCTTAGTGGCCAATGCACTGAGTGACTGGAGTGGGAAAACAAGTTTGGAGAAGTCTTGTAATATTGCATGTAATAAAATCATGTAAGCTGGAGAAAAACAATTTTGCTGAACCTTCAGTGCCTCTGAGCCAGTGCTGAGTTGGCCATAAGTGCCTGTTTCAGTGCTAACTACCTTTAGTATCTGGAGTTTCCCACCTTTTCTTTCTGGAGGCGTTTGGTTTAAGGAGGAATTCCACCAGGTTTTGGTTCCCTCTCTGTTCTCCGTGTTGAACAACAAACGTATTTCTTGGTTATCTGTTTTACCAAAATCCATGTCACTTTCCCAAAAAACAACTGTTTCGTTTCCATCTCCTGCTGCCAGGTTTAACTCCGACAGTGCCTGGAGCTAATGCCCTGGTATGTTTGTGTTCAGTAGGTTATTATTCCCAGATGGAAGTCTAATATCTTACACCACTCGGTTAGAGCCTTGGCTTTCCACTTCCAATATGGTGAAGATAATTTCTTCCAACACATGGTTGTAATTTATTGCCCTTTGCTTGACGTGTGTGTGCTTGATTGAAATCAAAGCGTAATGAGGACCAGGGCAGCTGGTTAAATCTCCCTATTTTAGATTCTGCCTTCCCTTGTTTTGGGTTGGAGATAATCAGGGCTTTAATTAAGTAATCTAATGGCTCTTTGTTGTCTGGAAGAAATAATTTCTGAAGTGATTAAATAGACCTCCCCTGGGAAGGATGCTGCTGATCTGTCTGCAAACAGGATGAGTTTTGGCAACTTTGGGCTGGTTTAGTGACTGACATACATTTAGAAAGCTATTCCTCCTCTTTTCCTCGGCTTAAATTGGATTTATTGGTGCTTTTGATTTTTAACAGCTTTAAAAAAAAATGAAACATCATCTTAATCATTCTGCTCCTGAAAATGTTTGTACTGATTAAGGTTTTGAGTTCCCTCAACAGAGTGAGCAATGAAACCTTTTGAACTTCTGCTTCTGTGTTTTGATGTTGATCCACTTTCAGTTTGTTATATTAGAGCTCTGGACCAGGAATTTGGTAGGAGTGGAAGGAGGTCTGGGAGAGGATTGACCTCTGAAACGTCTTTGTTGTGTGTAATCCTTTTATTATTGAATTTTGATTGGAATCTGCTCCAGAATAGTTATTCCAGTTTTGGATGTTATTGGCAGTGCTGAGGGTGGCACCCTGGGCCTCTGCTTTTCGCAGCCAACTGAGCACCCACTGCCTTTCTGTGCTCTGGAGGAGGAAAGGCTGAGGAATTCCCTGGGCCGTGTGCCTCAGGAATGTGTAGATTGAGGAGCCTTTTGCTAGAGCTTGGGCAGGTACAGCAGCGAAGTCCCAGTGACAGATGAGTTTGCCCTTTCACTTTTAGAGTGCGTCTGGCTGACTGTGTTTTTATTTTTATTACTGTGTTTAATCTCATGGAACAGCCTGGCTTTGCTGGGCTTCAGGGATGTCTCGTTTTGACTGACCTGTGCCATCATCTGTACCAAGTATGTTCAGATGTCCCATAAACTGCTGGATAGTTTTACCTTTTTTAGCTGTTTTTACCCTTTTTCCTAGTTTATTTTGGCTTGCGCGCTTGAACCGCCTCTGACGCTGCCTTAGTCCACTTGTCTTGATAAGAAAAAGTGGAAACCTCTGTTAGTGCTGCCCTCGGGCTGTAGCTGTTTCTGAGATCTGTGGTGTCATCTGATTTCTCCTTCTCTGGGCTGACAGACCCCGAGAGCCTCTCAGTGGAGTTCAGGCCAACTCACAAAATACTTTGCACTTCTCACAGGGTTTGTAGCAACTGCTGCATTCATCTGTTTGACCAACTTTGCTGTATTTTGTGCATGGAACAGCTCTCGTTCCATCAAGTAAAGAACAGATGTGGGGAGTGTGACGGGGTTGGGTTCAGCACAGCCTGCCGTGGCACAGGGTGCCCAGAGAAACTGTGGATGCCCGACCCCTAGAAGTGTCCAAGGCCAGGTTGGCCAGGGTTGGAGCTCACCAAGGATTGTGGCAGCTGTGAGCTCTTTATGTGAGCCCCGTGTCTCTGTTTAGATGCAAACCTGGTTTGTCTGAACTAGAAACCCCTGGAAAGCTTTGAAGTGACTTTATTGCCATCAGCTCCCTGTTCCTCATTACTGCTGCAGCCCTTTGTGCCGGCTTTCTCCTGGGCATGGCAGTTCCTGGGGCTCGCACAGCGAGGGCCCTGCAGATTGAATCCAGATGGGTTTGTTGTGCATCCCAGCACTAAGGAAACCTGCCTCTCCATCTCTGCTGCCTGGGGATCTGCACAGCAGGGTGTGACATCAGGATTGTGTCATCGGGGAGATTCTTGCCTCGGGGTCAGGCTGATAAGGGTGAGATGAAGTCTCCTAAGACAGGTCTAAACCACCAAGACATTCACTGCTTTCATGTCTGTGTGCTTTTACAGTTACAGCCATGCTGTTTTCCCAAGGCATTATTCAGATGTGGAAAACAGAGCAGTGTTGGGATCCCCTCAGCGCGCCCATGGGCAGCTCGGAGCAGAGTTAATATTGCAGTTGTTGATATATCTTACACAGATTAGAGAATCCTTTTAGAAAAGAGGGAAAATTTAAATGTACTGCCATGCTGGAAAACTAAATCTATTGCTTTTCATCTGATTTTTTTTTTTTTTCTTTGGGAGTTCCATTTCGGAGCAGCTCTGCACACGCTGCATTCTTATCTTCTGAATCGGAGGCATTGGGTGGAGGAGGAGTTTTTCCCTTGGGTTCCCACGGTTCTCTGTGATTACATAAAATCTGAACACTTGGATTAGGAGATCAGCACTGATGATGCAGCACTGTCCTCAAACACTGCTCTCTGAAGGCTTTAAATCCCTAGGAAGAAATTACTTACATTCAAAAAGGAGATGAAATTTTAAACTGTCAGTTTATTGTGATCTGGAATTTTTGAACTGGTGGTCTCTAATACTGCTTTGTATTGTATGGACATAAATTTACCTCATGCCCTCACAAATGTACAGTGTTTTAGTGATGGAAATTGAAGATAGATTAACTTCAACAACAGCAGCCTTCTGGTGGCAGATCTGATGTAGAACTCTTCTGTTAGAAGAATTGATGTCGCGTGAAATCTGCAGCCCCCAAAGATTTTGGCAAACTTAAACCATGACATAGAAGATTTCTGCTGTCTCTTCCCCTCCTACCCATGTTTGGATTTCAGCTGGCAGAGTCTGGAATGTGGCAGACTGGGGGTGGCTGAAGCAGTGTCTGGGCTGCCCAAGGATGGCCACGGGCAGAGGGTTTGGAAGCAGTCGGAGCTTCCTGGCGTTAATGAAGCAGTTCCTCCTTTGGACACGTTCCAGAGTGACCCCTTGTCCTGCTCATTAGGTGATGGAGCTCTTTCCAGGTGACTTCTCCAAAGGGATTTGGTCGTTAGTTTCCATCTGCCAAGAGCAATCGGATGGGAAGGAAAATGTGAGCAGTACGCGGTTTTTATTAAATAATGAAAGGTGCTAGAAAGCACAAATTGGGAGGTGCTGGGAGACTTTCAGCCTTCGGGATCCCATTGTTTGGATGCTGTTTTCCTTCCTTGTAAAGTTCCTGCACTTCACAACTCTGCTGAGCAGTTTGAGTCATCCCACCGTGGTCCAGATGTGTGCTTTTAAGTACAACTGGCATTGAAGTTACACATACCTAACTGGATTGGTATGTTTGCTCCAGGGATTTTTGCACCTGTGTATGCTGGAAAGAATTCCTGTAAAATACCTGTACAGAGCCCCCAAGCATAATTTGGGCTGAGTTCATCAAGTGGGGTGCAAAACCCCTGGGTTGTGCACAGACGTTTGACCTTCTTCACTTTTAAGTCTCTGGGCGAGATTGTGGAAGTGTTCCACAGTTGTGCTCCCAGGGCCAGGGAAGGAGAGAGGAGGTGTAAATCATCTGGACTCACAGCACAGGGAGAAGTGTCACATCCTGGCTCATTCCTGGTACCAGCCTGTCCTTTCATTAAAGAACAGGCTCCTGAGCCTCGTTGCTCGACAGCTGGACGGAGGCAACAGTTATTAGGGCAGCTGATCTCCTGAAGAATTTGTTCCTCCTCCAGCTTGAGGTGTGAGATTGCAGGGGATTTGTTGAACACCTGAGCAATGCTTTGGGTTTGGTGGAAGGTGGGTTGCTCAAATTTGCCACTTCCTTCATGTTTGTGTTGCGATTCCTGTGCTGGTTTGAGGTGGCTGGGAAAGGGCTCGGTGGGAGCTGTGCTACATCACCTGCCACTCTGGTGTTCTGTTCCCATAAGAGTTGGAATGTCTGCTTCCTCACCTCAGCATTTAGGAAGTGTTTTGGGTTGCTGTGAGACGCCAGCTGCTCACGCTGTGACTTTAGTCATTGTCACTCTTGTAAAAACATGTGTAGCTCAACACTCACTATTTTCCTTTGGGGTAGGATTTTTAAATGCCAGTTTTCTCAGAAGTCTGTTGATCTAAATAGCTGGAGACATTTCCCTTTCTATGCTGAACTTCTGTAGCTGGAAGAAATAACTATGTGACCTTTAGGGAATAAAAGAAAATATATTTTTCTGCTTTAAATGAGCCAGTTTGAAACCCTGTGCAAGGCCTTGGAAGGTTTGCAGGGCCAAGCTGAGGTTCCAGGTGTTGGTGCTTTGGCATTAGGGGGTTGGGAGAGCCATAAGCCACAGACTTTTTGTCTCTGGCTCTCAGTTCCTTACTGGAAAACGCACAAATGTTTTTATGGATGAGTGATTTGGTTCTGAGGTGTAATTGAAAGTCAGAGCTTGCTTTTATTGCTGTGTGGTGGAAAGTCATTTTCTGCGCACAGGGTCCAGGATCCCTTGGTGAGGTTGGGGAGGAGCAGAACGTTATCAGGAGGGTCACGGGGCCTTTTCTGAGCTGTCCTTGAGTGGTAAAACAAAGTGATTAATCTGCCCTCCTTTCCTGAGGTCTGTGCTGGAAGCTGGGGGATTTCCTCCCCTATCACATCCCTCTTGAAGTTATGGCTTTGTTCTGGCCACAGCCTCTATTTCATGGATACAGCTCCGGCTCCTCAGACAAGTTTCCATCCTGTGTCTCCACCCGCTTCAACTTCAAACACTTCATAAAGCTTTGGATCACTCTTAGCTTAAATATTTTCTTTTATTCTTGCATTTGTAAAGTAGGTCAGTCTTAAGTGTGACATTTTTTGTATAAAACAGTTTTTTCCAGGAGTTCTGTGGTTGATGAGTAACGGATATAAAAATTCAGTGTTTGATCATGACATTAAAACTATAATTGATTTTGAGTGAACTGCTGTTCTGAATTCTGTAAAGAGAATGAATGATTACTTTGGGCCTTATGCCTTTTAGTCACCTTCCTGGGCAGCCTCATAAAAAGTTATTTTCCCATAGATAGAACACTGGCTGTCCTCCCCAAGGACAGGGATGTCACTTGGTCTAGATCTTCTTTTAAGGTCCTTCCAAATGAACCCAACTGTGATATCATTTAGCAGTGTTTTGGTTGTTAATAAAGGGATATGACAACCATAAAACGATGATTTTTCATTGTTTTATAACAAACTTCTGTCTGTAGGTAAAGCCTGATTGACCTTGATTGAAACATCCTGGATTGGTGGATGTCCTCAGGCAGAGAGCAGCGATTGCTGTGCTTTGAAGCTGTCCTTTGAGAATGGTTTGTCCCTTGGGGGTGTTCCTGAGGTACCACAATGTGAATTCCTCCTACTTGAGGCCTCCTGAACATCCCAAAAGCATCTGCTGGTTGCTTGGATGCTTTGGGAGAGGGCAGCTGTAGCCAGGTAGGGGTCAGTCTCTTCTCCCAGGTGACAAGAGGAAACAGCCTCAGATTGTGCCAGGGGAGGTTTAAATTGGATATTAGGAAAAAATTTTCAGGGAAAGGTTTGTAAAACATTGGAACAGGCTGTGCAGGGCAGTGGTGGAGTCACCACCCCTGGAAGTGCTCAGAAAACCTGTGGATGTGGCACTTGGGGGTGTGGGTTAGTGCTGAACGTGGTGGTGCTGGGCTGGTGATTGGACTTAAAGACCTTAAAGGACTTTTCCAGCCTTAAGGATTCTGTGGTTCCAGCTTCCAAAGAAGCCTTTTCCAGGTTGCCTTTACCAGCCACAGTTGTGCAGGAGGATCAGGAACAGGGACATCCAGAACAGGCCACCAAGGAAAGAGGTGTTCCATCCAGGAGCTTTAGCGCGCTGCTGCGACTGCTGCGTGTGACTCTGGGCCTGTGCTCTGCCTTGCCCATCCATTTCTTTAACAGAGAAGATCCCAGTTTATGCCTTCCTGGAACCTTTTCCAAGCTGGTTCCTCTCCTGCTTGGATTTTAGTACGTGCTGCGTTTCGGTCTGTGGTGAAGGGGTTTCTTGGAGGAAGCCCAGCCTTCCTGCAGCAAATCCAAGTCCACAAACGTCAGTTGAAATTCCTCCCAATCTGTCATCCCGTTTTCTGTTATGGACCAATTAGCCTGTGGCACCTCTTTATTTTTCTTAAAAAAACCCCAACAAACTAACAGGTTCCAAGGAATGTTCCCCTCTCCAGCTATGACTTTCCTGGGTTCAGAAATCCCACTTCAGTGCAGCATGAGGAAGGTGAAATCCAGTGTAGTGATCAGTGCTATATATTTTCTCCCCATGAAGGAGGAGGGGATTTTGGAGTGGTTCTGTAGTGCTGAAGCACAGAGGAGCCTTTGGATAATGTAAATCCTGGCGTGCCTTGGATTCAGTCTCTGGCATTGTTGTTCCAGTCTCCAGATCCTGGGTCTGGCCATGGCAAAGCAGCTTTATTGAAATAGCATGTTGGTATTTAAAACAATATTAATACTATATTTGATTCATTAGATCTCCAAAGGCAGTTAAAGCGTTTCCATGTGTGCGCTGTTGGTTCTGGCGGGGGGTTCTTCACATGGTTTTATGTGGTTTCAGACAACATTTTAGCACATTCTTAAAATACCCACAAAAGCCTTTATGTAAAATCTCATAAAGGTGAACCACATAAAAATTATTTTTTTCCTGTTTCATGTCATTAGGATCAAAGTACAGTAGGTAAGAATAAATTTCCCAAAACCTTGTTTCGGTCCCTCTCTTAATTAATGTTTCATGCTCGTAGCAAGGTCGTAAAGTGGGTAATGGGGAAACTGTCTGTGCACACTGTAATGTTCTCAGTGCCTGCCAGTTCATTTTGAGTGAATTCACTGATTCTGTATATGAAAAAGAACATGTTATATATATATTTTCAAGCAGTCTCACTCTGGGAAGGGACAATAACTGCTTCTCTCTGGCCTTTGATTCCCACTGCCAAAGGAAGGGTCACTTAGGTTGGAGCTGAGGTTCACTGCAGGACTGGAATTCTCGTTAACTACATTAACCAAAATCCATTTGTGAATTCCCCAGGGGATGTAAAAAGGGTGTTTGTTGGTTTGTTAGGCTGAAGTTGCCTGCTGGAAGCCTGGCTTTAGCGTGGCTGGGCAGCCAAGGGCTTTGCTTTTTCAGTGCTGTGTTAGCAGTGGTTGACAAGTGCCGCAGGACAGTGGGTCCTGCACTGCCCAGGCTGAGCTTGGTGAGGAGAGGCAGAGCCACCCATTACAAATAAAAAGCTGTGGTGAGTTAACAGGAAGTTGTTTACCCCTCCTGAGGTCAGCATTGGTTTGGATACAGGCTTGGATGTCTGCACTTAAAGGGAATTGGGGCTCTTTGGTGGCCTGCCCTCTTGAAACAACATATTGGGCTGGTCTGTGAGGGCAGGGAATGTGCTGAAAGTGTTGAAAGTGTCACTGGCATCAGTTCCCAGTATCTTTTCTCCTGGCTGTTGGCAAGGGTGGGTTGGTGTGCTTGAATCCCCAATGCTTCGAGGTAGTACATGAACTCCAAACTGCACAATAAATTGACTTTTAAGCACCATTCGCAACTGGAAGGCCCGTGGGTAGAAAGGAGGGGAGCACAGAGGTGGGAAGGTTTGATAATTTTTTTGTGTTGGCCGTGAGGGATGATTTCCTCTCTTGCAGGAGAGAGACGCGTGGTCACTCCCAGGTGTGTGTGACGGTCAGAGGCAGAACACAGACCAGGTTAATCTGCCTGACCCTCTCAGCTGCTGGGAGCTGTCAGTCCTGGCAGCTCCTCCTGTCTTTGGAGATGATGAGATTTTGCCCTCCTGCAGGCACTGAAAAGTCTTGACTACCAACATTTTGTGTTGCTGATGAAGTTGCCTCTCCTCCTTTCAAGTGATCCTTGTGTGCCATGGTCATCCCTGAGATCTGAGAGTTGTGTGCCATGAAAGAGCATTTATTCCCTTTTCCTTCATCCTCCCTATGGCTGTTGGGTGGCTGGAGAATGGAAGGGGTGAAATGCTGTGGGTTGCAATTCCAGTTTTCTAGAAGACAAAATTACTCCTCGTGCATCTTTCTTCAACAGTCTTGGGTTGTTTACCATTATTTTATAAAGTGCATTTTCCATCTGCACCAGTGTCATCCAGAGGGAGTGAGGCTCTACAGATCCCATTGCTCTGTTGGTTTTCTGAGTGTACTTTCAGCAGCAGACACTCTGAGATTGAGGCAGTCTGGCTTATTTTCTCTTGTTTCCCATATCTGATGCTGGAATAATAAAACCTCAACAGCACCTCTACATTTCTGAGATCCGTGGTTTCAGTTCAGCTCCCTTTGCAGTAAATCAGTGTCAGCTTCACACAGACTTTTGAGGCAGCAACATAAAGTTACTTACTTGCTCCCTTTTGTCTTAATTAGTGAACTCTGCTGTAAAGAACTTCCAGACTTTGCCAATAGTGAGGGAAAAGAGGGGGAAAAAAAGGACCAAATTGTAAAATAAAGCCTTACTCTCAGCCCACTTTGTAGCTCGTGCTTTTACCAGCTGTTGTAGGTAATTGGAATCAGAGGAATTGTTTGCTCAAGTCCTGTAGAAATCTGTAAATAGCTCTGGTTCTCACCAGACCTTTATTCTCCTTCAGAGAAATGTGCAGTTGTTTTGTAATTAAAGTCTCTGCATTATGAAGTGATTTGAAGTGCTGTTGTTTCTGGGTGTGTAACTGGGAGTGTGTGCTGTCTTGAAAGAAAAAAATAATCTGTATTAGGACTTAGAAATTCTGTCTATTTAAGATTATTATTATTGATATCTGACTCTGGCTTGGGTCCTGCTTGCTTTTAACTTGCCTTTGGATTGCGTCCTGCAGGTATTTTGAAGGTGGAGTCTCCTCTGTCTACCTCTGGGATCTGGATCATGGCTTTGCCGGGGTGATCCTCATTAAGAAAGCTGGAGATGGATCAAAGAAGATTAAGGGATGCTGGGATTCCATCCACGTGGTGGAGGTTCAGGTACAGCCTCTGGGGCAGCTGATACACCCAAGTGAAAACAAAACTCAGTTAATTCCAGACAATTAAGGAGCACAGGTGTTCCACTGAACAATGCAATATTGTGTCAGGGCTGTAAACTTCTTTTCCCTGTTAATTTTTGAAAATGCCCCGAAGCAATTTGGATAGAGATAAGTCAGGGCTGTAATCAAAAAGAATCCCAGAAGAATTGAAAGTATGTTACTTTCTGTGCATGTGATCCCGGGATGTGGGAGTTTTTTAACTTAAAGGGCTACAGATAAATATCACTAATTAGGTAATAAAAACAAGGTAATAGGAGGGTAAATTACTCTAACTAGATTTGCTTTGGAAAATTAGAGAAAGTTAGAGGAATGTGCACACTTAGAATTGTCTTTAAGAGACAGTGCTGCATGAGTGGGGTTAGACTTACCCGTCCTGTTGCTTGTGGGGTCTGCCAGGTCAGCCCCCATTTAGCTTTAGCAGGGATTTTAACCTTTTGTCTCTGTCCCTTTGTTCCCTTCCACTTGCAGGAGAAGTCCAGTGGCCGCACTGCCCATTACAAGCTGACCTCCACAGTGATGCTGTGGCTGCAGACCAATAAAACTGGCTCTGGTACCATGAACCTGGGGGGGAGCCTCACCAGACAGGTATGGCTGTGTCCTGCAGGGTGCTGGCAGAGCCGGGCAGCCCTTCCCTCGCTTCCACACCCAGCAGTCCCAGTCAGGCACAGAAAGTGGTTTTGTGAGGTGTTGTATAAACATCTCTTCTCCTGCTGTTCTGCAGCCCAGTGAAATGGTGAATGCAGCGTGTAATTACCAGAAAGCCTCTTGAACTGTGCTTGGCACAGTGGAGCTTGCAATTAAAAATACAGAACATTCAGCAGGAGTTTAGACTTGCTTGTAAGTTTGTCTTTTGGTATTCCTGAATTTTTATACTTCTATGTGTGTTGCAGATATTTTTATCTGTAAGATTTTCCCACTTTCTTACTGGAAGATTCCAACAGGACTATAAAAACACAGGATGACCTCTTTTCTTATGTCTCTCTTTTAAAAGCCAGCTAAACCACTGTGGACAAACCTGTGTTTTGCACTGACTGTAGGATTTTTAAAGGACATCAATTATACAGTATCTTCCTTTGGTGTTTTCTTCCTGCAGTACCAGAACACTGATTTTTAAAAAAATCTGAAAAAATACGATAAATCTGTTCTAAATATTTGGGCGTTTCGTGCCAGCATTAATTACTTTGACTGCCTCCTGAGAGCTGGTTTTCACCAGGAAGGTGCCAGACTGGCTGATCTCAGCAGTGCTGCTGGGTCCCTGACAGGCAGGATCTGCTGAACTGGACTTCCTCGGATGAGGGTGCTCCTGCCCCACCACCTGCCAAAGGCTTCTGTCTCCCTGCTGATGAATTGGGGTTGCTTTGGGCTGTAGAAGTCAGTGACTCGAGCAGAGTAATAAACTCTGGAGGACAGGAGGCACATTGTAAGGTCATGAGTGACTGGAGAGATTGGCAGCAGCTGAAACTCCTTTATGAGCCTTCCCAGGGCAGACTGGGGCTTTCCATACAAAGGACAATGCAGACTCTGTTAAAAACCTCATGGTTTTGCACAGGTTTGAGCCAGGTGAAGGCAAGAAGGGTCTGGGATTGCAGAGAGGGACTGAAATTGGGTTAGTCTTGCACAGCTTGCCCCAGCCTGGGTGATTTTTCTTTCCACGTTGTTGACCTTGAAGAGGCTGATGGAAAAGCAACTGAAGGAAAAAGACATCTGGAGACAGTTTTGAGCCTTTTTTTTTTTACTCTTTTTGCAGTAATTACACCCGAGTTATGGTGACCCGGACAAATATTTAATCACAGGCCTTGCTAATCCTGTAAATCAGAGCTGTGAAGTGCAGGCCAAGGGCTTGACTCTGGCCGTGGCCTCTGGAGCTCGAGCTGTGCCAAGGAAAACAAGGGCCTGTGGAGAATGGGTGTCCTCAGTACACCTTGGCCTGGGCTGCTGGGCCTTGTTTGGTTTGACTTTCCCTCTCAAAGCTTCGGTGGGGAGATTCATGCTTCTGTCATCATTTTAGCAGCAGAACATTGGATTCAGATGTGGTGCATTAAGCCAGGGCCTGGTTCCAATGTCAGTAACGGCGCGGCAGCGCTGGGGTGAGGATGCACAGCTCCTGCACAAACAGGGGAACCTGGGGGGCGCATTCCAGCAGAAATCTGCAGTCTCCACACTGCCTCGAGGCTGTGTGAGGAGGAGCTGTTTGTCCCCAGCCAGAAATTTACCTGCAGCTGGACTAAACTCCTGAGTGCAAGGCTTGGACTTTGCTCTAAATCCGGTTTGCCACATCACCCAGGGACTGCAAGTTTTACTTCTCCTTTTTTGATCAGCCCTTTATACAGCCTGCAGCAAACTGAGTCAGCAGAAGTTGGTTTTAGTTACCTCTTGGATGGCATGTTACAGTTTCACCTTGACAGTATCAGTAATATTTTGAAAAAACTTTGTACATGGTAAATTTACGTGGTTTTGGTCAACTCAGCATTTAAGCTACTTGACCACCTTTGATCCTAAAATGAGAGTAGCAGATGTCCTCGTGTTTGAGAGGAAGCTTTTGAAGTGTTCACAAGTTTGGTCATATCCTGGCTTACAAACCGATGGCAGAGCAGCCTCCCAGTGCTTGGAAAGGGAAGTCTGGTGAGAGCCATTACTGCGAAACCAGTTTGGCCTCGTAGCTGCAAGTGGGGTATTTTTTGAGTGCTGATGGAGCGATTAACTTGGTGGCCAGGAACAGGCCAGAGGAACAGCTCAGGGAACGCCACGTGGTGGAGCTGAGCTTGGAGCTGGAATAAGGTTCTAGGAATAGCTGTTCTCTGCAGTCACTTCCTAGAGCTGAGAGATTGTTGCCCTGCACCCGGCACAAACGGGGTTTTTGTTGCCTTTGTCAAGACCATTTGAAAAACTCTGCCTTTCTTGAATATGCCCAGACTCATTCCTGCAAGGCTCTACTTGGGCAGTTCCTGAATGCTGCACTGAATTTTTGAGAAGGATTTTTTTTCTCTCTCTTCAAGACACTCTGTCTGTTGCTGTGGCTGCCCCATCCCTGGCAGTGTCCAAGGCCAGGCTGGACGGGGTTTGGAGCACCCTGGGATAGTGGGAAGTGTCCCTGCCCATGGCAACGGTGGCACTGGATGGGCTTTGATCCTTCCAACCCAACCCAAACCGTTCCAGGATTCTGGGGTTCTCTTGGATTGTTCCTACAGCTGCCCTGGGGCCGCGTGGTGGTACCTCCTGGGTAGATGCTTCTCAGAGGTCACATCCCTGGCCTGTGTCTATTTTTGCCTATACTGGCAGTTGACATCTCTCTTCCAGTGCCTTGAACTACTTTTCCTTGGTTTTCCCAGTGCAGTTTTTCATCTGCTACAATATGAGTTGTCTCTGTTTCTAGGAGGAAACAAACATTTTACATTTGTGAGTGGACAGAGTAAGGAAAGGGGGAGACATAGTGGATTCGGCCTGTTTTGGGAAGTTGAAAACTCCCCTTGGTGTAGCTTTCATTTACTTTACCTGGTGAATTTTGGAGTTTCAAGCTTTTACTTTATCAGTTCAATTACAGAATTTTAGATTCTGTCCTGATCCAGTAGAGAAAGGGATGCATAAACACACAGAAGAGTGTGCGACACAAACCCCAGTGTGTTGTCACATACACTCCTTCGTATCATTGATCTGTGTGCATAACTGCGTTATGTTTGTGCACGTATTAACTTACCCTGAGAGGATGAGATCAGTTCTTCGCCAGCTCCAGGCACACGGGATCCATGGGCTGTAATTCTGCCCTGAAAACTTAGGGAGAGTTAAAGCTGAAGTGACATCTTCACACTGGACACTTCATTAGGTCCTGGCTGCAGCAGTGCCTCTGTAGGGCAAGGACTCTCCTTTGCCCAGTTTGGCTGTAATTTTTAGGAGTAAATGTTGTTCTACATAAATACCGCCAGAGAGGACGCGGGGAGCAAGGCTTGCAGGGAAATGAAAAGTGCCAGCAGCTTTTCAATTACCTTGCACGTTCTCCGGGGACTGCAGGTACCTCCCACCCCTCCTGATTGAAGCCAGATGTTTGGCAGATGATTTCCCTGGCAGATTTCGGGGTCCCGTCCCCTTTGTGTACACTGGAATCACTTGTGTCGTTCGCCACGGCTCCGAACGGCTTTGGCTGCATCTCGAGGTTTCATTAGGCTGCACTTTTATTTAAGGTAAGAGCAGCTGTGTGATCCTGTTTCACTTCATGTGAAGGAGACGTAAAGGCTCCCCACTTCCTGGCAAACAGTCAGCACTGCACTTTGCTGGATGGGCTTCTGCAGCCCCCTCCTCTCAAGCAGGACGAACAGGTGCCTTCCTGAGCTGTCCTTGTGCACAAAGAACCTGTGTGTGTGTTTCCTGAGCCAGGATGAGCCCTGAGGAAGTGAGTTTGCTGAGAAAGAAGTTGGCTCCAAACCTATAGTTTATTTACATTTGGAGATGTGGGAAGGGGAGGATGTAAAGTCACAGGGAAGTGAGGCCTGAGATTTTTGGGGAGGATTAAAGTAGCGCAGACATGTTGATTTTTGGACTTGGAACACTCTCTAGCGAGGGCAGAAGGTTTTGCAGAGCTGGATGAAGGCTGGGCTGTGCAAACAGAGCAATCCCTGCGAGCAGGGAGAGCTGCCCTGGGATCTGCTGCTGCTCAGTGAAACCCCAGCAGAGCCATTCTGCCATTTATCATCACAGGGAAATCCCTGTGCTGGGCAATTAGGAGACTCCCATTTCCATCAGGGGCAGCTTTCATGGAAAGGCCCATCCCACCGGCTTCCAGATGTTGTAGCTTTTGTTTTTCCACCAGTGGGATCTTCTTGTGATCCTTGAGCTCCCCCTCGGCAGTTGCCTGGCGTCCTGGAGTCTCTCTGATCGCCAGCTGAGTGGTGTTCGGGTGCGGGGACAGCAGGGCTGTGCTGACAGGGGTTGTCTGGGGAATTATTTCTACCTCACTTTCCTATGCGTGAGGGTGGGGAGGCCCTGGCTCCTCTCAGGCTGCCCCGAGCAGCTGTGGCTGCCCCTGGATCCCTGCAAGTGTCCAAGGCCAGGCTGGACGGGGCTTGGAGCAGCCTGGGACAGTGGAAGGTGTCCCTGCCCATGGCAAGGGTGGAATGGGATGGGCTTTGAGGTCCCGTATGGATTTCACGGAGTTTTAGTTCTGTGAGAGTTTAGATAAAAAAAGAGCAGAGGAGTTGAGGAGGTCTGGAAAGTGGCAGGTAAAGGTCGTGTAGCATCCCCAGGTTTGCCCATGGATTTGGCTGGACACTTTGGCAAAGGAAATAGGATGTGTTTGGTTACATGGGTGAGAGCAAATCTCTGTGAAGGGATGGGGTCAGTTCTGAGCTGATTCCTGCAGCACTGCAAGCCCTGCAGAGATCACAACCTCCGTTCACCAGGTGATAGTTCGAAATAAGTGCTGGAAAGACAGGCCAAACTTTGCCTTACTGATATCCAAATAATTCAACATATTTTCCACCTGGAGCCTTCAGCCTGCCCACTGCCTGTGGCTTTGGGAGTCCTTGGCACGCATTGCTGTTTGTGTTTCATTAAAGGGATTTTCACTTTGCTCCGTGGCCAGAGCAGCTGTGGATGTTGTTGGCTTCTCAGAGCAAAATGGAGGATGAGTTCCCTTCTACCTTTCCTGGTATTTTCAGACACTTCCATGATGAAACAAAGTGTTTATCCAGCTTAAATGTCTCTCTTTATGTTATTCCTCCAAATAATGTTTACAGAAAGCCCAGACAGCTGCTTTATTCCGTGCAGGAAACATCCAAAGTGACCAGCCAGCCCTCGAGATATCCCAGAGGAGTGAGTTTCCCTGTGAGTCAGACTCGGAGCAGATGGCTGGGGGAGCCAGGCAGGGGAGCCAGGCCCTGCATCTGCAGCGGGGACTGGGCTGGGCTGGGCTGGGCTGGGCCGGGATGTGGCTCAGCCTGGGGTTTGGCTGAGCCCAGCAGGCAGGTGGGGAGTGACAGGGGGGAGATGAGCTGCTCCTTAACATCACCCTACAGAGGGAATTTCCCCTCGAAGCAAATCAGCCCCTTTACTTAAGCAGCGAAAGTCCTGCTGCTGCTTGAGCCTGTGCAGTGCCAGCCACCGGAAGGAACCTTTAAAAACCCCAACAACTCAACAAAACCCAACTGTTCGTAGGACATGGCTGATCCCGACTCTGCACTCCATTAAACAGCCTCCCGTAACATCTGGCCTTCCAGAGCACATAAAAATGTTTTCCTTCTGGCAGCAGTTTTTATGGAGATGTAATAATACACGTTTCTAAAAAAAAATAATTCTATTTTCAGATTCTGCTTCTTACCATGGAGCTAGGCCTGTCCAGGTGTGGAAGAGGCACAGCAGGGAGCCCGTGGCAGTAACTGCCCCACTGCCAGCTCCCAGATGCCCCAGATTTGGGCAATTTGCTGATGGTTCCCAAACTGCCCATAATGTGTGTATGTGTGTTTGTGTAGTTCAGGTTTACACTGTCCCTGCACTGCAGCTGGATCGCTTCTCCAGGCAGCGTGTCTCCATTCCATGTAAACAGTCTAAAGGCAAAATTAAACGTCCTGCTGCTCTTTCTCCCCCTCTTCCAGGTTATCTTTTGCCTTCGGGGGTCCAACTAAATTACACGCTTCCCCAAGCCTGTTACAGACTTGGCTTATTAGCAGAAACCTGTAGCTGGCCCAGATTTTTAAACTCTGCCCTGAGGGAGGGATAGGAGCAGATGGATAAGAGAATTCAGTGGGATTAGTGAAACCCTTTGAAGAGTGTTCTTCCCACTGCATTTGTCTCCCAGTTTTGTTTTCGTGCTGTCTCAGCAAATCTTGCTGAGGTTCCTGGGTCTGATGTTCATTGTCCAACAGCTTGGCTCTGTCTTGGCCACAATTCTCACCTCAAGAACTCTGGGGAAGATGGACTTAACCTTAGCACAGACCATGGAGGGCCGTGGGATGGATGTTCCATGAGGCACAGTCAGACGGAATCGAGCGAGTGTTGCAGCTGCAGTTCCTGCTCCCAGTTTTGATGTTGGAGTGAAAGATCTCACCTGGCTCAGGGACCTGTGTCCTGTTCAGGTCCTGCACTGAGGGCTTTGGGGTCATTGTACACTTGAGTTGTTCCCGCTCTGAATTTCTCCTGCAAAAGACGCTTGGCTGTCCCTCAGTGGGGAGGGAGTGGCTGTTGTGGGGCCTGTCTGCAGCAGGGCTTGTTTGATTCCTGGTTTTCATTCCACCACTTCTCCGTTATCAACATGTGCCCGTGGCTTGTGCTGGGAGTTTCTCAGCGTGTTCTCCTCTGTTTACACACTGGAGGAGCTGGTGAGACCCTTCTCCCGCCCCTCCTGGATGCTGCCCTGCCCTCAGATTCCCTGTGATGGATGGATCTGTGCTTTCCTTTGCAGATGGAGAAGGATGAGACTGTGAGTGACTCCTCTCCACACATAGCCAATATCGGGCGCTTGGTAGAGGTGAGTGCAGGTTCTTTTGCCCAGATTTGGTCCCATCCCTCAGAATTCTGTTGCTTTTTCTTTACAAACAACTCGTTCCTGTTGCTCGGTGTGTGATGGCTCAGTGCTTTCCTTCCATCACTTCCAGCTGTGTGTGGGTACAAAGCCACCCCTCTGCCCTTTGTGTCCTGCTCATCTCTGCAATGACTTCCTGGCAAATGGGCGTTCCTTTCCTGAGCACTAATTAACAACTTCCTACCCCCATATTTGCTTCTGCAGCCGCTTTTGGGGAGAATTCTTGCAAGTCAGGGTGCTACACACCACTGTCCCTTGGACTGAAAGTTCAATGTGTATCAAGTGCTTATGAAATCCCCTGGGACTGGGTTTAGTGCTGGATTTTGTGGCAGCTCTCAGTCCTGGAAGCTCAGCACGAGGAGTGGAGCTGCTCAGAAGGTGCAGCACCACTTTGCTGGTTCACTGCTCTGGCCTGAGTGAAAGTGTTCCAGGTTTCCTTGATTGTTATAACCAAGAAAGGAGGGAATTCTCAACTGTGATGCATTTTTAAGGGAACTGGGAAATTAAAGAAAGGCAGCTACTTCTTTTTTGATCCCCTTTTTTAAGTTTTTTGCTTGAGTGAAAGCAACGTAATGAAAAAAAGCTGCTTTGTTGTTACAAGATCCCTCTCAAAGCTCTATCATGCAGCTTTAAGGAGCAAGTCAAAAATCCAAAGTCACCTCTCAGCACAGAACTAAGGACTTTTGGTTATCCTGAGGGACTGACTTGGCACTTGGAGTCCATCCAGTGCCCGGGAGGGCTGGGGCGAGATGCATTTTCCTTCTCTGCAGAAGGTGGATTGCTGGAGAGAAGCTGCCCTCTCGTGGTGCAGAGAGGTCCCCGAGCCTGGAGAGGTGGGCTGGGAGGAGAGAGCAGGAACAAAGCCTTTGATGGGGCAGAGGCTGGGTCCCGGTGGGTTTGGGGGGATCTGAGCGCTGGGAATGCTCCGGGTGTTGTGGTCACAGGGACACCGGTGCTGCACCGTACCTGCAAACAGCTGAGGTGACTAAAGAGCTGCTGTCTTATTTTTTTCCCAGGACATGGAAAACAAAATCAGAAGTACACTGAATGAGATTTATTTTGGAAAAACAAAGGACATCGTTAATGGGCTGAGGTAAGGGAGCTGCAGCGGGTGGGGACCACCCCAGCCTTGACCTGCTTTTGTGTCCCCTCCCTGTGCTTTGGGACAGGATTTGTTGTGTGGAGTTCAGGGAACTCTTCTACTGCAGAAACCTGAAGCAATGTTTTAATCTCCTGTCCCCTCACCAGGAGCGAAACAGCCCAGCTAACACTTGTATTTTCGGATTATTTTTCATTAGGTTTATTCTTCACAGTCCTGCAAGCTGTGCTTAAATTCTGTCTTCTCTTTCTACTGTCCTTAAAAACAGTCCCAGAATTAAGTCATGACATGAGTGGTTTGTGGCATTTAGACTTTGTTTTAAATTCTGTTATTCTCTCAACACCACTGGTCAAAACACAGCGTATGGGAAGAGATTAAATTCCCTGTGCCTTTCTGGAGGGAAACTGTGCTGTACTTTTCAACCCCTGCTCATTCCTGGGCAGGAATTGGCCATGGAAATCCCAAGCTGGTAGTTCTTGTGCTCACAGAGGAAAGTACAGAACTGCGATGCCAAATCGCTTCATTGTAAGGTGCAGAGAGGCCTCCCAGCACAGTGTGGTAATGTAGAATAACCAAAGAGCACAAATAAATGCTCTGCTCTTCTCTCACACACTGAGATGTGAAAAAAGAGAGAAAAATGGTGTTAATTAAATATTTGTGCTGCTGTGTGGGCAGAGGGAGCAGCAGGACCTGTGAGAGGGGTTCTGGGCTCTGCTGCTCTGGGTTCTGCCCCAAGCCCAGCTCAGAATAGCCTCAGTTCCCTTTGTGCTGAGCAGGGTTTAGCCAGGAAGCATTTATTACCATCAGAGGGAATCTGTTAATAGAGTCTTTCTCTTGTGAACGTTTTTGCCTTGAGCTGTTGTTGAATCTCTGCTGTCTCCCCATCCCTCAGTCTCAGCCCCGGCCCTGTGTGCAGCTCGTGATGGAAACACCCGGAGCGTGCGGCTCCTCTGGCCTTTCCCTGCTCCTTCTCACCTGTGTGTGTCCCCTTCTCCTCCCTGGTGGTTCCCAGAGCCCCAGCTCTGTGTTACCGAGCTCTTCTGACTGTTCTTTTCCCTGTTTGCTCCCTGGTTTCCCACTGCTCTCTGTAGATCTATCGATGCTATTCCCGACAACCAAAAGTATAAGCAGTTGCAGAGGGAACTTTCTCAAGTGTTGACCCAGCGCCAGATCTACATCCAGCCTGATAACTAAACCAATCCAGGTACCCTCGCTGCCTGTGAGGTGTGAGCCAGCACTAAACCAGGACTCACCAGCCCAGCCCCTGCATGGTAACCGGGAAGAACTAACCCCTAATCGCGCAGGCGGAGCGGCCGCCCGGTCACCCCCGGGTTCTTCCTTAATGCGGCCACTAAACGCTGTGGTTCTTGTTTTCAGTGTTAGCTCCTCCCCCACGGAAACCTCACGCTCGGAACTGTGGCAGGATTTACCACTTTGCACTCTGGCTTGGGAGCAGGAAAGGAGCACGTGGTCCCGTGCCTGGAGTGGTGTTGGATTGGGCCGATTCGATCCAAAAGCCCCCGGGACTCTGTCCCTTGGGCACCAGCAGTTTTTTACACCTGTGGTACGCCACTTCCCTGAAGAAATTCCCTGTAATCCCAGTCTCCTCCCTGCAGAACGAAATCTTGGGAGTCTCACAGTTTGGAAAACAAAAATGACTGGTACTTGCCATGACTTGAGAGTAAACGTGCGCTCGCCCACACGCCCGTCCCCATGAGCCTGCTGGACTTTGAATTTCCTTGGGGCTTGAAACCCAGTCGTGCTCAAGCTCACTCAAACATTCCCAGCCTCCACTTGCTTGTGCTCTGCACAGCCTCTGAGGGGATTTGTTGCTGTGCTCTCGTTTGCTCTGGAGCTCTGAGTGTCAGGGGCGCACGGCAGTGACTAACCCCGAGCCAGCCTAACCTTCCACTCCAGTTCCTAACGAGTTACAGATGTTGTTTCAAACACATTCAGCTGACGAAGGGGGAAACTCACTATTTGTTGATAGTGGCCAAGAACCACTTCTTCAGCCTGTGACAAATGCAAATATAAATGTATATGTTCTTATTAAAGCAGCAGAAGTCTCCAGAGACAAGAGAATGGAAATACTGTTATAAAAGTAGTAGGAAAATCACCACCACAAAGAGCGGCCTTGTTTACAGGAGACAGCAACCAGGGAAAATAAGGTCGCTCTGAATCACAGAATCCCAGACTGGTTTGGGTTGGAAGGGCCCTTAAAGCTCATCCAATTCCAACTCCCTGCCATGGGCAGGGAAATCTTCCACTATCCCAGGTACTGTAAAGGCTGGGAAATGTGGTTTAGGTGGGGAGAAATCCTACCCAGCTGGATCCGACCACTTCTCTGTGGTAGCCACTCTGGAAAAGTCTCGTTCTTGATAGAACCCATCCTATCAATTTATTTAAGAGGGGCCTTTTTAAAAATGGAAATTTCTTATTGTCTCATTGAAATCAGGGGTTCCTCCACAGGCATCTCCCAGGGCACCGATCCCAGGTGATTCCTGAAGGGTGGAGCTTTTCCTGTGTACTTTCAGACAAAGGGAAGCCCTGCAATAACCTTGTGACAGTATCTCTGTTCTTCTGCTGCTGCTTTGATCACTCATTCCTTAGGGAAGGTACAAAAAAAGGCAAATTTGAGACCAGAACCTCTGGCTGCTTTTCCCACCGGTGCAAAGGCCGGCGGGAGGTTCCGAGGCGACCCTGGGTGAACAGTCTGCAGCAGGGCCAGAGCTCCCCAGCCCGGCCCTTCTCCTGGGTGGGGCTGGGTTTTCTCTGGACTTGGGGGGAGCAGGAGCGCTAACCCCCTTCGCTGGTGGGACGCTGGTCTTCTTCCAGTCTGTAACACAAAACGTTGGGAATCTCCTCCGGCAGCCGGGGGCTGAGCGGAGCTGCTGGGGAAGCCTTTGGTGCCGTCCTTGCCAGAGTGAGTTTTGCTTTGTGTTCTCACCGAGTGTTCACATCGCCTTCTGCTTCCCGGGGTCCAGCAGGCCGAGCTGAGCCTGGGCTGAGGGGCTTCTCCTTCCTCCTGACTCCCGGGACTCTTCCCAACCCTTCCCTCCGCTGTGCCACCTCTGACCCGCCTTTCCTTCTTCCCCGCAGGTCTGTGCAGACTTTTGCAGACAAATCAAAACAAGAAGCTCTTAAAAACGACCTGGTGGAGGCTTTGAAGAGAAAGCAGCAAAGTTAAAGTCCTGTCCGTGCTAACCAGCCATGCCATGCACTCGTTAGATTCCTTTCGTAGAGAATCATCCCCCGCCCTTTTCTGTTCGTCACGTCACGATTTGCATCCAGTACTCTCCATGCAACGCCATCCTCTCCCCATGAATAAAGCTGTACAAACTTTTTCAGTCTCTGAGGCCTACTTTGCACCACATTTTACTATTGAGACCTTAGGCTCTGTTTCTGTAGAAGTCCATGTATTATTTTTTTCTTCCCCCCCCCTTTCCCACTCTCCCCCATTTATATTCATCACCACGGATCATTGTTTGTCTTTTCCTCCCTCACCCCCTCCTGCCTTTTGTTACATTGGTGTAAAAAATGTAAAACAAAAATTTATTAAATACTGTGGTGTGTGAAAGAGGAAGAACTGGAAAAACAAAAAAAAAAAAGAAAAATAATCTATTCCACGTATGTTTGGGGGCTGGGCACAGGGGCTGGCTGGAGGGAGGGAGGGAAGAGAGGGTGTTCCTTGGGGTTGTACGATACTGAGTAACCCAGATGTGCAGGAGATGGTGATTTGGAGACCTGCTGAAAGTTCTGCTCTTCTATAGCCTGGTTCCAAGGCGCTTTTCTGTCAATTTTTATGGAATGCAAAAGGGGTTTTTGTTTTGATTTTTTGTTTTTTTTGTAAAGCTTAAATTGAATCTACATCTGATACTTGAGCCTCCATACTAAAAAATGGAAAAAAAAAAAAAAGAAAAAAAAAGACTAAAACAATAAAAACAAAAAAAATCCCAGGAAGAAGTGTGTGCGTGGTTGTGTCCTCTTGTTTCTCTTTCCTTCCTTGCAGGGTTACTTGGGGTTTGTTTTTTGTCCCACATCCAGAAATGTTTGTCTGGAAGGGGCTGTGATGTCCCACTGCTCCTTGGACCCGCGTTACTCGTGGTCCTGCTGCCCTTCCGAGGTGCTGGGTTGATGCTCCGGGCATCCAGCAGAGGTGGAACGGGTGCATTCAGGGGAGAAGGATCAGTCCAGCCTCGCTGGGTGTGCTACAGATAGTCTGGGGGCACCTGTGTGTCCAGCCCTGGGCAGAGGGGCTGTGCTGGGCTGGGTGGTTCCTCCCATCCGTGCTGACCCAAAAGCTCCTTCCCTGGTCCCTGTGGCACCTGTGACCCTCCCCCTCCTGAGCCCTCGGTGGGCAGAGGGAGCTGGCCCAGCTTTGGGTTCCCTGCCCGCTCCAGCTTTGGTTGTACCAAACCCAATCCTGGCGAAGCTGGGGAAGCACACACAGATCTGCTGGGCTCCTCCTGCCCCTGGCTCTGGGAATTGCCCTCTGTGTGACCCTCTGCAAGTGGGGCCTGTTGGCATTAACACTGATTGATTCATTAATGTGCTCTAATTCTGCTTTTGGAAGGTGGGACCTGTGTCCCACCCACATTTCTGCACGTGGCCAGGGTTTACCCAGAGCCTGGAAGGTTCCGGGGCTCCTGTGGGACACAGGCTGGGAAAGGACAGTGCCCTGGATCCCCCAGGGAACACTCTGGGATTTGGTTGCTGTCTCACAGTTCTGCCCCAAGACAAACCTTTGTTGAAGCTGGAGATGAGTTTGTGTGAGCTCTGGAGCTTGGGAGGGTGAGACTCCTGTGGAGCCTCTCAGGTACCCTCTCCCTCAGGGGTGGTCGTTTCTGCTCGGCCTTTTCTGGTTGAACATTTGGCTCTGCAAAATCTTAAAACACAGGGACAGGGCTGCAGTAGTGACTTGGAGGGATGGGAACCTCAGGGAGGAGCCTCAGGAATTTCCAGCCGCCCCCGAGATTGCCAGGGGTGTGTAACCTCTGTGTGCAGCTGCTCGCTTTGCTCCATCCTGCCCAGCCCGAGTAAAGTCAGAGTAAATCAGCTTTGTACCTAACTCGTGCTTCAGGTACCCCTGTGGGGACACACTGTGCTATATATATATATAGATTTATATATGTGTGTGTGTGTGCTTTCCTCCTTACGGCAGAGGTTCTTGGTCTAGGTTTAGGAAAAGCCAGTATGTGACATTTACTGAGGGTTGTGAGTGGCAGAGATGAGGGCTTTGCTCATGGTTTGGGTTAGTACTGGGTATGAATTGTTCTTCTGCAATTCCCAGGGAAAGGCAGGAGACGAAATCCCACTTCAGGATGAGGTGAGCAGCCCCGTTGCCTGTGAATCTGGAGGGGCAGAATGGTGAATTAATCCAGTAAAAACCCACTCGCTTGCTCCAAGGGGCTCAGAGAGACTGAAAAATACTTTTCCTTTCTGAAAACAGCTGGGTCAGTCCCAAGCACGGGCCCAGCTCGTGTTTCAGTGAACCTGCTGGTGCAGCTTGGTGGGCACTGAGCAGTCGGAATCCCATTTATTGTGAGATCCAGGCTGAGCTGTGTAACCACGGATTGGTGTCCTCGGCGTGAGGACAAAGCAGAGTAACTTCCTTGGGAAGGACAAATGTCACGGACTGGCTGAGGAATCATAAATTAATGATAACGGAGCTAAAGCCAAAAGGGACATGATGCTGGGTGTCAGGAAAGGAGCTGGAGAGGGGAAAGGGAAGCAAAAGGAAGAGCTGATAGCAACTGCAGGAAAAGGAAAGCTCTTGTTTTCACAAGGACAAGCTGTGACAGTCTTTTGTGAGGGGGCCTCTAAGCTTTGGTTGGTTTTCCTCCTTTTCCCAGGGAGACTGAGCTGCTCACCCCCCAGCAAGAAGAGCTCAGCACACGGGAGGGAGCCTGGCTACACCTCCACTCTCCCCTGCTGGGGACACGGCTTTTCCCAGACCACCCCTGCTCCCCGTCCTTCCCTGGTCAAGGAGCGCCGTGCTGGAGTACAGGGCCCCGAGAGGGGGATAAACTCATCAGTGTTGGGAATAAACTCATCAAGTTGAGGATAAATTCATCAAGGAGAGAGAGAGGGCAGGAACTGAAAACCAGAGCGAGCAGAGAGGCAGCTCTTCCACCGGGGAACAGCAATGGAGCAACTTCCCCAAGGAATCCGTGCAATTAAAACATGGGTGAGGCAAAAAATTAGAAGTCAGAGAAATGGGACTGTGAGACTCATTGGGAAAGAGGCAGGAGCTGCCAGGTAAAGCAGCAGAATGAAACCCAGGCAGGCAGGTGGGGAAGGACGTGTTTTATAGACGGGTGAGCCGTGCTAATTAAAATAGGTGTGGACTGAACACTTCGATTCTGCTGCTCCTTCCCCACTGGATCCAGCCCTGGGTGTCTTCCAGAAGGAGCTGAGGGGGGAGTTGTGAGGTCACAGTGGTGCTCGTGTCTGTGGCAGGTCTGTCATCCCTGTCCCCTCCCCTCTCAGGCTCTTCCCACGTTTTTCAGCACCAAGGAAGCTCCAGATCACCCTCGGGAGTCGCAGCAGTGACCGGGCTCAGCTGTGTGGCACCGGAGCAGCGAAGAGCAGCTGAGGTATCCAAAAATTCCCTTTTATCCTGAGAGCATCTTTGGTATCAAAGAGGCACGAGGTGTCCCAGCAGCATCCTCTGCCACCGCCTTGGCAGCACAATGTGTCACCCACGGGCTCGGGGCCTCTTCTGCCAGGAGCCACCAGGACGGAGGGGCCGGTTTGCCCGGCCCTAAGGCCACCTTCCTCACGTGCATCCTCCTCCTCCTCCGGCTCTCCCTGCGGGGCAGGGCCCTCTGTCAGCTCTCTGGGCTCTCATCCTGCTCCCCAAGGAGGGCATCCCTCTCCTCGAGGGTTCCGGGCCGTCCTTTCCGGTACGCCAGGAACTGGAAGGAGATCTGGGGAGAGGTCAAGGCTCTGCACACTCACAGGGTGGAGCTCGGGGATGCACTGGGTGTCACCTCCCAGAGGAAGGAGTTTGTGCCAGGAGAGGTGGGAACGGGACAAGGAGCTCAATGCAAACCAGGGGCTGGGGCATTTCCCAGCTGCTGGTGCAACACCCCAAATCACCCACGGAGCAGGATCACCCCACCCCTCCTGCCCGTCCCTGCCTGTTCCACTCCCTGCAAGGCCCTGCCAGCAGGATGGGATCCCGTCCCAGGGGAAAGGATACAACCACGTCGAGGGCTAGGACGCCCAGGCTGCCCACGAGCCAGGGCAGGTGGTGCAGGACGTAGTCACCCTGGCCCTGCCCCGGCTCCGGGTTCTTCAGGAGGACACTGAGGCCGTACAGGGAATTCCCCAGCATCACCAGGGCAAAGAGGAAGTAGGAGACCCCGCTGGTGGATTTCCTCTTGTACTGGGAAAAGAGGGAGAGGAGAGGAGCTTGGCTGCAGCTTTCCTAAATCTCTCTACAAAGTGATATTAATCATCCTCTCCCCCCACAGAAAAAAAAAGAAGAAAAGAAGAAAAGACTCAATGCTGAGAGTCTTTTAGTTCCCCTTTGGCTTGTAAATAAGACAAAATGAAAGCCCCACCCTCAAAATATTGGTAGGTTAAAGGGAGGGGAGAAAAATAAATACAGAGAAATAGTCCCTTATGGAGTGATCAGAGATGGGGCCTGGGACCTCTGAGCAGAGAGGAGAAAGGAGAATCCCCCCGAGGAGAAAGGAGAACCCCAAATCCCCCGAGGAGAAAGGAGATCCCCCCAGCCCCCTTCAAGTGCCACGTGAGGAGCCCCGGGGTCCCAGGCTGGGCACTCACGTTGGTGCAGATCTGGGGCACTCGGGAGCACAGGTAGAGCACAGAGGAGATGGAGCCGATGGTAAATCCAATGATTTCAGTCCTGGAGAAAGGCTGCAAGGCAGGGACAGGGACAGCCCCTGTGCTCAGAGCCCCAGCACGGCCACACTCAGCCTTGGCTGTGCCCAGCTCCCCCTCCCCTGACAGCCCAGTGATAACTACAGCCGATAATCACACTTCACTTTGCCACAGGAAAATACACAGTGCAATCTGTTATAACGGGAATTGGGCTTATTTGCAAAGCTTGGAGAGGTCCTTTTCTACTGCCAGAGCAAAACTACTTTGCAAACCTACCTTTACTTTTAGCCAGCTGAGTTACCTTGCTGCACTTCCTCGCTTGTTTGATTTTCAGTAGTATATATAAATGTGGATAATTGGAAAAAGAATTAAAGGGGAAAAGTCTTTCAAATTTCCTGAAAACAGTCTTTTTAAGCCATGTTTTTTAAGAGTATGTCCATCCTATGCAGCTACCTGAGATAAAGTCTGTTTGCAAACAGAGATGTGGGAAATGTGAGGTTTGCTGACTCTCGAGCAGGCACACAGAAGCGCTTGAAATTTGAAGTGAAAATGCCCTGAAATGTCTGAAATCCTGCAGCAAACTGTTCCTGAATTTTGGAACAATCTTTGGAAAAGTTCTCTTTCCAGTGTCACCTTCCCAGAGTGTGACAGCCTCCTGGAGAACAATTTGGTCCTGAAATAGGAACAGCCCCATACCCCAAAACATGTGGTGGGGTCCAGGGTGGTTTTTTGGGACTACGGAGTGAGATCACAGCATCCAGCAGGACACATCCCCACCCAGATCTCCATGCCATCTCTCAGGTTTAGGAACGGGCTCACCTTTGGTCCAAGCTCATCCCCGGGAGCTGACAGCAGAGACCTCCCTTTGAAGGTCCCCGGGTCCTCGGTGCTGGCACTGCCCAGGAGGGAGAGGCTGGACAGGGACCCCACGGAGAGGAACACAAAGGCTGCGTTGATGGGAGCAGGGACTGCAGGGAGTCAGACAGAGCCTGATTAGGGAGAACCCAGCAACCCCCAACAGCCCCGGGGGTGCCAGGACCCCCTAGGGGTGAAGAAACCTCCAAACTCTCCCTTATCTCACCAAGGGATTGAGCAACCTTTGAACTCTCCCTTATCTCACCAAGGGACGGGGCAGTGGCTGCTGTGGGTGAGTGATGTGATTTATCTCCCAGTGATGTGGTCAATTTGTACCTTATCAGGGAGGAAACTGCTCCTATCTCGGTTTCTTCGGGTTTAGGGCTCTTAAAAATCATCCCCTATAGAAGATTTCACTGGCTTAACTCACAACAGCCACTCTCAAATCCCAGCAAGCTCTGCTGTGGCTTATTTATTACTAATAATTTATTATTTTCCAGTCATTTTTTAGTGATTATATCCAGTAAACAAGCTCTCCAGCTTAACAAAACTACGTATCTGATGGGTCAAATATCAATTGGCTAATAACTTTGCATGTCTTTACTAAGTTAAATAATTACCCCTGTTTGGGTTTCAACAGTGCTGGAAAGGGGATTTTCTCTGTTTTTTCTGGCTATCTAAACCCTGCAAGAGCTGCTCATGTTCCCTTTTCACTCCAGTTGAACAGACAGGAACTTCCCTGTCAAGGCTGGAGCACTGACCCCGAAACAGTCGGAAAACTTCCCCCTTTGCCTCCCAGCACTGCCTGAGTCAGAAGTTCTGTGGTTCCCAGCTCTGAGGTGGAGTCACCAAGAAACCGTGGGGGATTTATTTGTTTCTGGGCCCAGTGAGGCTCACGGGGGGTTATTTTCAGCCTGGACACCGTGGGGGGTTTGTAGGGTCTGCAGAAGCCCCAGGCCCAGCCAGTTGTTGTCTTTGGCTCTCCTAAGGGCTCAAATTACCCAAGGAAAAAAAAACCAGCAAGCAGTAAGAGGCATCTAATAACTGTCCTTGGAATCTCCCCAGGCTCCCAGTGCTCCCTGGAGTCCCCCCCTCCCTGTTCCCAGTGCCAAGGGGAGCAGAGACCCCACCCCTGCCCCAACTCACAGGCTCTGCCCCCGTTCTTCAGCCGGTAGTAGCAGTACAGGGAGAGCATCCCCAGGTCTGCCAGCACGTAGTAAATGGCCGTGTACACCTGCGGGAGGGGACACGATGGGCACACCCGCAGGCACCTGCCCGGGGGCTGGGATGGTCCCACAGGGATGCTCCCTGCTCTCCCGGAGTGCCTGGGGGAGAAGGGAGTGTCCTGGGATGGAGAAGGAAACAACCCCAGGAGGAGAGAAAAGACTAACCCGGGGTGTAAAGAAGGGAGCATCCCTGGGAGAGGAGGGGAAAAACCCAGAGGGGAAGGAGGGAGCACCACTAGGGAGGAAGAAGGGAGCATCCCCACGGGGGAAAGAAGGAGCATCCCTGGGAGAGAATGGACCACACCCGGGGGCGAAAAGGGAGCAACTCCATGATGGGAGAAGGCGAGCATTTCACGGGGGGAAGAGGGAGCATCCCGGGCAGTTTGGGTCTCTGGCTCCCAGTGCTGGATAAAGCAGCTCCCTCCTCCCTGGAGCTGGGGTGTTTGAGAGCCATCCAGGCCCTGGTACCTGCAGGGGCAGCTGATCAGCCAGGAAGGAACCGATGAGGTTGAGGAGGTCTCCGCCCAGCCATCCCAGCAGGAAATAGATGGAGAGAGCCTGGTCCATGATGCCCGTTCTGCAGGCCTGGTAAAACTGCCTGCAGAGCATTAGGCAGAGGCACAAACATCACCCTCAGATGGTTCAGCGCTACCTGGGAGCCATCCCCAGGCTTCCTGCGGATCCCAAAGCAGGCAGGGGAGGAAAAGCAAAGCCACGCGCTACCCCGGTCCCGGCTGGAAATTCTAAACCCCACTGCTTCTCACCGGGCGCCCTGTGGGAGGAGCAGGGAAGATGATCCCAGCAGCAAGATCCTCCCCTCCGATTACGAAAGAACCGTGACCCCTCACGTGCCCCTCTGCCCCCCTTGTGTCAGCACTTCCAAGCACCCCAGGGCTCCTGGGGACATTCCTTCTGCAGGATGACCTGTCCTGCTGGCCCTGCACGTGCCTTACGTGGGACATTCCGGCTGCCAGGCACAGCAACAACACCACGGCCACCACCAGGGCTCCGGGGCTGCGCTGCCGGCTCCCCTCACCCGGAATCTGCCAAGCCCTCGCTGCTTTTGCCAGGGGGATTTAATAATTCTGGCACCTTGTGCTGGCAGCTCGGTTTCTGCCGTCCCCCGGGAAGGGCTGGCCGGGATTTGGGAGCAATACTCAGGGATTTGGGAGCGATACCCAGGGATTTTGGAGCGATACCCAGGGATTTTGGAGCGATACCCAGGGATTTTGGAGCGATACTCACGGGAAGGCTGCAGCGATGAAGCAGCCGATGGAGCCCAGCCCCAGGACGATGCTGGCGACGTCCCAGCCGTCCTGGGCACACTCGTTGAACACATCCATGATCCAGCGGGAGCCGTTCGGGCAGTCAGAGAGATTCCCAAAGGAGAGACCCCTCCAGCGCCGCGCAGCCATGGAACCGCTGGGATAACGCTGGGGAAAAGGGAATAGCACGGGAAAAATTTAATAACACTGGGGAAAGATAGATCCGTGTGAGGGACAGGGCTGGGGCTCCTCCGGGAGCTGGCTCCTGTTGGAAAAATGGATCGTTAGCGGATAATACACCTTTATTGGCCTCGGGTTTGCATCCGGTGGGAAAGGCCGCCAGCCCGGCAGGGTTTGGCCTCAGAGGAGAAACAGACGAAATGAAAGAAGAAGAAATAAAGAAGAAATAAGGAGGGAAAAAAGAAGGAAAAGAAGAGGGGGGAAGGAGGAAAAATCAAAAAAGGCGAGGATAAAAGAAAAGGGAAAGAAGAAAAAAAAAGAAGAGGAAAAAAGGAAATGGAAGGGGAAAAGAAGGAAAAAAAGAAGAGAAGAAGAAGAAAAGAAGAAGAAGAGAAGAAGAAAAAAAGAAAAGAAGAAGAGAAGAGAAGAGGAGAAGAAGAAGAAAAGAAGAAAAGAAGAAAAGAAGAAGAAAGAAGAAGAAAAAAGAAGAAAAGAAGAAGAAGATAAGAAGAAGAAGAAAAGAAGAAAAAGACGAGAAGAAGAAGAAAAGAAGAAGAAAAGAAGAAGAAAAGAAGAAGAAAAGAAGAAGAAGAAAAGAAGAAAAAGAAAAGAAGAAAAAGAAAAGAAGAAAAAGAAAAGAAGAAGAAGAAAAGAAGAAGAAGAAAAGAAGAAGAAGAAAAGAAGAAGAAGAAAAGAAGAAGAAGAAAAGAAGAAAAGAAGGTGGGGGCGGGGAGGGGGAAGAATAAATAAAAGAAGCCGAAATCCAGCCCAACCTGTCCTCGCAGCACCGGCACTCACCTCCTCACCGACGCGGTCCGGAACTTGACTTTATTTTTCCTTGGAAACACACTCTTTTTGAAACTTGGGCTGTTTTTCTTTGCAAATCCACAACTCCTCAGACACCCGCCGGGTTTCCTTTGCCGCTGTCCCAAATCCTGCCCGGTTTCCTTTGCTGTTCTCCCAAATCCTGCCGAGTTTCCTTTAACACTGTCCCAAACTCTGCCGGGTCTCNGGCGGCGGGCGGCGGAGTCCGGCCCGTGGTGGTGCTGGGCACGATGGAGATGGGCCGGCGCGCCGGGCCCGAGGCGAGCGCCGAGCTGCTCCGCGCCTTCCTGCGCCGCCAACACCGCCTCCTCGACACCGCCTTCATGTACGCGGGCGGCGAGTCCGAGCGCATCCTGGGCACGCTGCTGGCCGGCGGCACCGAGCCAGGTACGGCCGCGGAGGGC
>VZTD01003362.1:115411-134672 GCA_013397725.1 Rhagologus leucostigma | reverse complement strand
TCGGCCGGCTCTCCCCCGCCGCTCTCCCCAGCCCTGCCGCTCCTCTGCCGCCTCAGCCGCTTTCTCAGGAAGTTGCGGGAAACCGGTAATTTTTCACAGCCCCGCAGCGGGAAATCAGGGAGCCTTTTCACAAAGTCGCTGCTTTTCCACACGCTCCCTATGGGTTCCCAGTACNCCGCTTTGGCAGGCTAATACTGTCCTTGAGGAGAAGGGACCTGGCGAGGACTCGTTCCGTGAGGAGAGGGATCTTTCCTGAGGAGAAGGGATTTCCCTGAGGAGATGGGACTTGCTGGGAACCGTGCCCTGAGGAGGGGGCTCTTCCCTGAGAAGGGTCTTCCCTGAGGAGAGGGTCTCGTCTCTTCTACCAGGCTGACACAGTCCTTGAGGAGAAGGGACTTGCCCAGGACTTGTACCCTGAAGAGCAGGGTCTTCCCTGTTAGGCTGATGCCCTCCCTGAGAAGAGACTTCCCCGAGGAGATGGGACTTCCCTGCTAGGCTGAGACAGTCCTTGAGGAGAAGGGAATTGCCTCAGGACTCGTGCTCTGAGAAGAGGGGTCTGCCCTAAGGAGAAGGGTGCATTCCCTGAGGAGAGGGATCTTCCCTGTCAGGCTGACTCCCTCCTTGAGGAAAAGGGACTTGCCTCAGGCCCATCCCCTTAGGATAAGGGTTGTCCCTGCCAGGCTGATAAAATGCCTGAGGAGAAGGGACCTACTAGCACCCTACTAGTGCTGACCCCTGGACCTTGAGGAGCAGACCTTCCCTGTCCAGGGCAGACCCACAGTCCCTGCAGAGAGGAGCCTCACCTGCCAGGCTGATGTGATTCCTGGGGAGAGGCACCTTCCCTGGAACACCTCAAACGCTTGGGTTATGTCGTTTATCTCCATTCCCCTCCTCAAGGTGGAAACGTCTTTGCTCATTCCTTCTCTCTCTGCCAGTGGAAGTGGCCACCAAGGCCAACCCGTGGGATGGGAAGACGCTGAAGCCGGAGAGCGTGCGCTCCCAGCTGGACACGTCCCTGGAGAGGCTGCAGAGGAAGAGTGTGGAGCTCTTCTACCTCCACGCTCCTGACCACGGGACCCCGGTGGAGGAGACCCTGCGTGCCTGCAATGAGCTGCACAAAGAGGTAAAGTGCAGAGTCCAAGCCTGGACTTGATTCCCTCCTTCCCACCACTTCTTTTAAACCAGGGCTGCTCGTTGTGCCCATCTGCAGCACTGGGTTTGTGCAGCTCTGGCAAGAGGAGGCAGAGCTGAGCAGCCGCTGCTCTTTGTGTGCTCGTGTGGTGCACTTTGTTCCCAAGAGCTCTTGGAAGCATTGGAACATCTGAACTTTGCTTCCAGCCCTGTTAATCCTAACCTGTTTGGGTTAGGATTAGTGCTGGTAATGGGTGAAGAATTCCTGAGTTTCGTTTATCTAGTTATGTCATTTAAACTAGAAGGTGTGAATTCCAAATGAACAGAAAATGGGAGATATTTTTGTCAAGTCTTAACAATTCTTAGTCTATCAGAAAAGGTGGACAGGAATTAACCTTTCCGGACTAAAATTTGGTGACTGTCCTTTTCAGTGTACCCATCTGTGCTGTCTGCATCCAGGTGAACTTTGAAACACTGGAACTGAATTCCCTTTCATTCTTCTGCAGGGAAAGTTTAAAGAGCTTGGCCTGTCAAACTATGCCGCGTGGGAGGTGGCAGAAATCTGCGCCATCTGCAAGTACAACAACTGGGTGATGCCAACTGTGTACCAGGTGAGGGAGGGGGGAATCTTGGATTTGGGCTTCCCAAATCTAGGACCAGCCCCCAGTGTGCCAGACATAAACACAGAGAAGGAATCTGCTGCAGTTAGTCTGGGAAGTCACAGAATCACTGAGGTTGGAAAAGACCTCCAGTCCAAGCTGTGCCCGATGCCCACCTTGTCACCCAGCCCAGAGCACTGAGTGCCACGTCCAGGCCTTCCTTGGACACCTCCAGGGATGGGGACTCCAAACCTCCCTGGGCAGCCCCTTGCAGTGCCTGACCAGCCTTTCAGTGAGGAAATTCAGGGAGCTGAGCGAGGTCGCTGCTCAGAAACAGCTCAGTGTGTTCATTGCTGGAACCACTGACTCCCCTGGCGTGGACCTTAAATTATTTGCAGTCCTTCAGCGAGTCTGTTCCTAAGCAAATCATAACCTTGTGTGAGCTGAAGCTGCTCTCTCGGATGAGTATGGCCAGGGGAGGGTGGGAAAAGGCGGATGCTGTGCCCTGAGCTGTGTTTGAGGCTGTCTCCCACCCCGTGCAGGGAATGTACAACGCGACCACGCGCCAGGTGGAGACCGAGCTGTTCCCATGCCTGAGGCACTTCGGGCTGCGCTTCTACGCCTACAACCCGCTGGCAGGTACAGGGGGCAAGGCCAGGCTTTGGGACAAAACCCTGTGGAATGGGGGCTGTGCAGAGCCAGCCCACCCCTAAACCGGCTGCTCCCTTCCTTCGCAGGGGGGCTGCTGACCGGCAAGTACAAGTACGAGGACAAAGACACACGTCAGCCCACTGGGAGGTTTTTTGGGAATGACTGGGCTCAGGCCTACAGGGACAGGTATGTCCTGAGCTGACAGATAGGCAGGAATGGCTGCATTAAAAAAACACTCGAATAGTCAGCTGAGAGGAAGCGGAATTGACCAAAGCTTGGGATTATGTCAGCACACGTGGTTGGGGCTGTGGTGCGTGACTGAGCTCTGCAGGGTGGTTTTTAGGCTCAGCTTCCTCACAACTTCCAAGGGAAATTGCAGAAGTCCTCAGAGGCTAGGAAGGGTTGTATGAGGCTTCCTGAAAGCCTTTTGATTGGAATATAGATGTACCACTGACTAGAGGTCCCAAGGACAATAACAATGATTTTTTTTTTTTGCAGGTACTGGAAGAAACACAATTTTGAGGGAATTGCACTGGTAGAAAAAGCTCTTAAAGAGGCTTATGGCTCCACCGCACCCAGCCTGGCATCTGCTGCACTGCGCTGGCTCTACAACCACTCCAAACTGCAGGTGAGAGCTTGACCTGGGCACTGCTGCCAGCGCTGGGCACTGCTGCCGTGGCTCGCAAACAGGGCAATTTCAGTGTAGGTGTCTTAATCCTGTGGGATTGTGGTGTTCCAAAGTGAATATTGCTGTACAGACTCTGCCAGGCAGTGGGAGTGAGGCAGCTCTGCCTTTCTCCATGGTATCCCACCTGGTCAGAACTGGAAGAAGTGGAAGATTTTAGGTGCCAGTTGCTGGGGTCTTGACTTCCCGTGCACTCAGCTTCCCTGCAAGGAGAGGACTCGCCTTTCACTGGACTAGGAAACTAATGCTTAATATTCCTCATCTCCCCTACATGTTCCTGTAGCCCATCCTAAAGTAGGGCTTGGCAGCTTTTGAGGAGTTGGCATGACCTGAGGATGTCCTGGCCTAGTGAGCACAGCTTTGTGGTGTCAGTTGCTTAATTCCTGGATGTTCTTTAGTGGAAAGAAATGCTTTGTTTGGCCCACAGTGGCTCGGGAGGTGAACTTTCTTTTGGGATCTCTCTCCAGGGTTCTCTTGGAGACGCGGTGATCATCGGGATGTCCAACTTGGAGCAGCTGGAGCAGAACCTCAACTACAGCGAGGAGGGTCCCCTGCTGCCGGCCGTGGTGCAGGCATTCGATGAGGCCTGGAACTTGAGTGCACACAACTGCCCCAACTACTTCCGCTAGGGAGGGCCCAGGACACCTGGCACAGGCTCTGGGAACTCGGGAGAGGTACTCCCCACCCTACCCTCCGATCCACGTGTGGAGGGCTGGAGATTTTTCCTGAATCAATGAAGCTTTGTAGGATCCACAGCCGTGCCTTAGTTGTTCCTCCCTCCCGGCCCCTCAGCTCTGCCAGCACACCCCATCATTGAGGATGCGGCTGATCAGGAAAATGAACATGTTAATGGGGTGAAGGCCCCTGTTCTGCTTTAATGTGAAATCTTCATTAATTACATACAAGAATAAAACGTCTTTCTAACACAGACCCCATTTCTGAACCTGTGCCTGGAACCTGGCATCTCTTTGGCAGCACTTGGGGACTTGGAATCACAGCATTCCAGGATGGTTCGGGTTGGAGGTCCTTAAATCTCATCTCCTTCCACCCCCTACCGTGGGCAGGGACACCTTCCACTATCCCAGGCTGCTCTAAGCCCCGTCCATCCTGGCTTTGGACACTTCCAGGGATGAGGCAAAATTCCAAGGATTGAGCTAAATATATTCTTGTGTCAGAATAACAAACCCTCAGCATCTTTCCCATTGTGCTGTATCAAAGTTGCATTACATTTACACCCTTTCTGCCCAGTTTTCATGTTTGAGGTGGCATTTCCTCAGATCCCAGGATCCACCAACAGTACCAGGCAGCAGCAACAACCATCTGGAGTTTTACATAGATATTTATATAAATATTAAAAAAGCATAGTTAGGTCTTTTTATATAAAGATCATCCCAGTCCAGGTGCACCCAGGGAAGGGAAATATCCTCCTCTTTTTGTTCCTAAAATAGAATTGTCTAGATCCCAAGCTGTTAGTCCTCATTGCTGCCATCGTCATCATCCTCCTCTTCCTCCTCCTCTGCTGTGTCTCCCACAAGCTTCTGGAAGTCTCCTGTCTCAGAATTCCACAGAAACTTCATGGTGACTTTAAACTCTGCCATCTCATAGCCAAAGAGTTTCTAGGAGAGAACACAAAGCTGTCATTGCTGCTTTACTGTCTCCATGCTCAGCCTAGCAAAACAGTAAATTCCACTTCCAGGTAGGAAGTGGAGCAAAACAGGAACCAAAATAGTTGCTGCTGAGTTTTAGGAGTTGTGTTAATTAATTATTAGTTATTTTGTGTCAGGAAGCAGGGCTGCTGTGTTACTCACCAGCACACGGGCCTGTTCCGGGGTGAGAACGTCCCCCTCCTTGCACACTTCGTAATCCGAAAGCAGCGTCACCACTCCTGCAGAGCAAAACCCCTGGAAATAGGCTCCCAAGCACTGGGAACTCCCCTGGAATGTGGGGGCAGAGCCAGGACCCCCTCCAACACCACCCCCTGGAGCTGACACCTTCCCAGGCAGTTATCAGTGCACCCCACGGAGATGGGTGAGATCAGCTCTAAAACCCCACACTTAGTTCCCGAGTGGGCTAATCCGAGCTGTTTCCACTGGAAAAGTATGGCATTGTGGAGAAATCTGGGGGTTTTACTCAGCCTTTGACACGAGTTTGGGAAGAACAGCCCAAGAAGGACGTGAGTTCTAGCCTCAGCCCAACAAGGACAAAGTTGTCCCTCAGGTTTTCTCCAGGCCTAAACCCTGCTCTGTATTGAACGTTTTCCATAGGAGATCCCACCTGCACAGACAAACCCAGAGCTGACCCTCCCAGCCCCTGCTGTACCTTTCTTCAGCGCCGTGGGCAGCCCCAGCTGCCGCAGCTGCGGCTCCATGGAGTGGGGGAACTGCTCCAGGGGCCCCGTGTCCAGGCTCACCCCGTACGGCGCCTTGTTCCCGGCGCGGGCAAAATCCAGCTCCCGGAACTTGGAGAACCACCTGGGACAGAGATGGGCAACGAGAGCTTCAGCTGTGGGAGGAACAGCCCTGGGCTGAGACGGATTGGGGCACGGCCTGCCCTACAGTCTGGTGTTGCTGTGGCTGCCCCATCCCTGGCAGTGTCCAAGGCCAGGCTGGACGGGGCTCGGAGCAGCCTGGGATGGTGGAAGGTGTCCCTGCCCATGGCAGGGCGTGGAACGAGATGAGCTTTAAGGTCCCTCTCAACCCAAACCCTTCCGTGATTCTGCCCAGCTGTCGCAGGAATGGCTGACAAAGGTGAGTGGAAAAGGCCCATGAGACCCTCCCTGCTTTAAGGGAAGCAGCAGGGAGCGAAGGGCTTTTGTGGCAACAAAAAGGCCGTGCCAGACTGGTACTTACTCATCCACCTCGTCCCTGGTGCGGTTGGTGAAGAGGAGCCCGACCTCCCCTCTCAGGTGTTTGCTGACCTGGAAGAAAGGAGCATCCATGGGGATTGGGGAGCACCGGGGACTCACCTGCGAGGGCTCAGTCCTGCACAGCTCCCCTCACAACAGACCCTTTGTGGCAGGACATGGATAGGTTCAACTAAAACACCCACAGAACGGTGACCCCAGCACGCTATTCCATGATGTGGAAAAAGCCAGGTGAAGCTTTAGGACACCCAGAGGAACCCCCAGCAGGTACCTTGTGCAGGTTCTCCTTGTACTCGCTGCTCGGCTCCCGGCCCAGCGCCACCATCATCACCTTGTTCTTCCCAAAGAAGATCCTGCCCAGGAACAGGAGGAGGAGAGGAGGAGGAGGAGGAGGATGTCAGCCCTGGAGCTCATCCCCTTGGGCATCCCCCCACCGCACCGCCCCCCTGCCCACCTGCTGTGCTTCCAGGCGTTCCGCACATCCTTCAGCTTGTTGTTCCTCATGTTGGCCACGGAGAAGACGAAGATGTACTTGTAGGTGTCCACACAGCGCCGCAGCTGCGAGGGAGCCGTTACCGGGACAGGCAGGGGCACAGGGGACGGGGGAATGGGGAGGAGAGGGAAAGGCGAGAGGGGCCCGGGCCCGGGCCAGACTCACCTCAGCGATCAGCGCCTGCTTGGCCTCCAGCCCCTTGCGGGGCGTCCGCGTCAGGGACACTGCGGGGAGCGGAGAGAACGTCAGGGACGGATAGGGATGGGGATGGGGATGGGGATGGGGAACACGACGGGGAAGGGAACGAGAGATGGGCAAGGAGTCGAAGGATGGAGAAGGGGATGGGGATAAGGAATGGGAAAAGGGCGGAGAAGGGAGTGGGGAGAGGGATGGGGCCGGGCAGGGCGNGACGCCGCTTCGCCGCGCAGGCGGCGGTGCGGGCGGTCCCCCGGCGCCGAAGGCCCCCCGGGCGCCGGGGCCGCCGTCATGGCGAAGGGGCCGCGGGCGCTGCCGCTGCCTCTGCTGGTCCTGCTGCCTTTGGCCGCCGCCGTCTACGAGGACCAAGTGGGCAAATTCGACTGGTGAGCGCCGGGGGTCCCGCCGAACTGAGTCCCCGCTCCCGCGGACGGGCCCCGCGCCCGCCGCGCCGCTCCCGCCCCGGGTCTCATTTCAGCGGCGCTCCCCTTCCCTCTCGCAGGAGGCAGCAGTACGTGGGGAAGCTCAAGTTCGCCTCCTTGGAGGCCTCGCAGGGCTCGAAGAAGCTCGTCGTGGCCACGGAGGAGAATGTGGTGGCCGCCCTGAACTCCCGGAGTGGCGAAATCCGTGAGTGCGGCCGCTCTGGGGCCGAGGGTCAATGCGATTGTGCTGGCTTTTCCTCCGGAAGGGTTAATGCTGCTGGTTGGGCCTTGGCGGGCGGGAGGGTTCACCGGCAGGTCAGAGCTCTGTCTTAGGGCTGGCTCTGTGAGCAACTCGGCTTTAGACATAATAACACAGAAACGCCTTTGTGGGGACAAATGCCGTTCTCCCTGGCCCTGTCTCTTGCAGTGTGGCGCCATGTGGACAAGGGCACCCCGGAAGGAGCCATCGATGCGATGCTGATCCATGGGCAGGGTAAGGGGAACGTGCCGGGGCTGGCAGCGCTCCTGCGATGTGGAGCCAGTGTTAGAGCACAGGCTGCACCTGCAGAACCCATCCCTTTGTTGGCCCACGGTGGGTACAAGTTCTGTGTTCATCCCCCTCCCTTCCAGATGCCATCACTGTGTCCAATGCCGGACGAATTCTGCGTTCCTGGGAGACCAACATCGGGGGCTTGAACTGGGAGACCTCCCTGGACACTGGCAGGTGGGATTTCCTGTCCGCACGGGCTTTTTCTCCTGGTAGTGCTGGTCTGGGCTGGAAAAAAATGGGTCATGGACCTGGTCTGGGTTTGCATTGTAGAGAAAGATTAGTAGTTTCCAAAACAAATTTCATGTGAATTCTTTATGAATGCCTGAACCTTGCACAGAATCCCAGAATCCCTGAGGTTGGAAAAGCCCTCCCAGACCACTGAGTCCAAGCTGTGCCCAATCCCCACCTTGTCCCCAGCCCAGAGCACTGAGTGCCACGTCCAGGCCTTCCTTGGACACCTCCAGGGATGGGGACTCCAAACCTCCCTGGGCAGCCCCTTCCAATGCCTGACAGCCCTTCCCATGGGGAAATATCTCCTGATAGCCAGCTTTAACCTCCCCTGGCCCAGCCTGAGGCATTTCCTCTCATCCTGTCCCTGTTCCCTGGGAGCAGAGCCCGACCCCCACTGTCAGGGAGCTGTGCAGAGCCAGAAGGTTCTTCCTGAGCCTCCTTTTCTCCAGGCTGAGACCTCTCAGCCACTCTTGGTGCTCCATACCCTTTCCCAGGATAAAATAGGAAAATAATCCCCTAACTCCTTGTGTCTGTGCTCAGTTTCCAGGGGGCTGCCCTGGTGGGGCTCCCCGAGGCAGTGAAGTACGTGGCAGTGCTGAAGAAGGCGGCCCTGTCTCTGCACTACCTGTCCAACGGGCACCAGAAGTGGGTGGAACACCTGCCAGAAAGGTGAGAACACCTTTGAGGAGAGGTGTGAGCCCCTGGGACGGCGCAGAGGGAAGGGGGCTGCACCTGCCTTGTGCTTCTGCAAGCAGCAGCGTGAGAAGGTGATGCTTGGTGGTTGCTGCCTCTCTTGCAGCGAGAGCACTCAGTACCAGCTGCTGTATTCCTGTGGGACTGGAGTGATCCACGTGGTTGGCGTCATTCCCCAGAGCCACCTGAACGTCTTGACGTTCAATGTAGAAGACGGAGAAATCACAAAACAGGTAGTGGAGTTAAAATGCTGGATTTGATGTTAACAAATGTGCTCCCAACCCTGTGATGTGGTGGGCAGAGGGATCCATTGTTGTTGTGGTACAGAGAACCCTCCCTTTCACTGAGGCATTGCCCCCAAACCAGGGATTTCATGACTGAATGCCCTGAAAGCCAAACTGAATTAGACTGGCAGGTGTTAGTCAAGATTATCCCATAACCCTCAGGCTGACAGGCAGTTCCTCCCAGTCATGGATAAAAATAATCCTGACTTCAACTGCTGTTTGTGTGCACGTTGGTTCTGTGAAGGCTGCGTCCTGCTGAGCCCTGGCTGTGTGTGTCTGTGCAGGTGAGGGTGGCAGCCCCGTGGCTGCGGGGCCTGGAGGGCTCCTGTGGCATGGTGGGGGAGGCCGTGCTGGTGTGTGCAGACACGGCCACGCGCTCGCTGCACGTCTGCGCGCTGGACACGGAGCAGGACATGAGGCAGATCCCGCTGCAGGTGAGATTGCTGGAGGAACATTCTCTGTACTTCCTTGCCCGACTGGTCTGGTGCCTGACCCAGCCTGTTGGTGAACTGGGGAGTGATTGGAGGTGGGAGATCGTGATCCGTAAATTGAGGGGAGGGTGGGAAAGCTTTTTGTCTGTTACTCCTTCTGGATCAATGTTTTCAGAGCTTTGCTTCACTGGAGCCTCAGCCTCCCTGCTCCTGCTCTGTCCCCTGAGCCAGGGAATCTCTTACTGCTGCTGAGGGAAGGAAGGTGTTGGTCTCAATGAAGGACAACTCTCCCAGCACGTGTGCTTGTCTCCCTTGCAGTCCCTGGAGCTGGAGTTTGCAGATGACTTCCAGGCCAGGATCTTGGCCACTCAGCCCAGTGTGACCAGCGCCTCACGGACTCAGTTCTTCCTGCAGCTGTCCCCGAGCCACTTCTACCTGCTGCAGTACAAGCAGGGGCTGCTCAGCCACCTCCGGGACTTCCAGCAGGTACCTGAGACAGCTGTACCAGGGAGAGGGCCAAGTGCAGCTGAGCGTCCTTCAGACTGCTGGGCCAGCTGGCAGGTTTTGAAAATCTCAGTAACTCTGAGATTGAGCATAATGGCTCAAAAACCTGCAGCAGGTCAACTGTTCCCATCTTTATGAGAAGTAGTTTCAACCTTTTCTTTTTATAGTTTTTGTTTGTTTGTGAGGTTTTTTGGGGTTGTTTTGTTTGGTTGGTTTTTGTTTAGATTTTTTTTTGTTGGGAGGGGAAACAATACAGTTTAAAATTTGGCTGTGACAGTTCATCTGTTTTTAATTNTCCCCGAGCCACTTCTACCTGCTGCAGTACAAGCAGGGGCTGCTCAGCCACCTCCGGGACTTCCAGCAGGTACCCGAGACAGCTGTACCAGGGAGAGGGCCAAGTGCAGCTGAGCGTCCTTCAGACTGCTGGGCCAGCTGGCAGGTTTTGAAAATCTCAGTAACTCTGGGCATAATGGCTCAAAAACCTGCAGCAGGTCAACTGTTCCCATCTTTATGAGAAGTAGTTTCAGCCTTTTCTTTTTATAGTTTTTGTTTGTTTGTGAGGTTTTTTGGGGTTGTTTTGTTTGGTTGGTTTTTGTTTAGATTTTTTTTTGTTGGGAGGGGAAACAATACAGTTTAAAATTTGGCTGTGACAGTTCATCTGTTTTTAATTCCACTGTGGTTTTATTTACTTCACAAGTCATTTTTGGTGAGGTTTGAGGGTTTCTTGAGGTTTTTATTTTTAATGATTTCATGCTAATTTTTTTTCCTTTCCAGGCAGCTCTGGTGAGTTTTGCAACGACCGGGGAGAAGACGGTGGCCGCAGTCCTGACGTGCAGGAGTGAACTGGTCAGCACAATTCCTGTACTCTGGGACCAACCCAGCTTTGGGCACTGGGGGTGGGTTCCACAGGTGTTTCACAGGCCCAGGGATGGGGAGTCCCTTGAGGAAGAGGAGGATTTGATAAGTTTCAGTGGTAACATAAGCAGGGCTTGATTATGTCCAGCTCAGGCTGTGCCTGGCTCAGTGAATGTCCTGTTTCAGCCCTGTGAAAGGTGGGCATATGACAAGGAATTTGCTTTAGTGATCCACAGAGGATTTCAGTTCTTGAGGATATCAAACACAGTTTCATTTTTATGAGAAACAGAGTAGAACAGAACAGAGCTGTTTCCTGCCTGATGTCACAGGCGAGCTGAGACTTGTCAGGCAGTTGAAAACCTAATTTTTTTATGCTTTACTGGTGTCTGAAGCCATGTTACATCTCTTCTCATCCTCATTTCAGAAACCTGGAAGCTCTGATGGCCTCCATGCTGGCAGTGCTCTGGAGGAGGCCCGGAGGCAGGTACGGGGTGCTCTTGTTCCCAAGTTCTTCTCAGTCCATTTTATTCCTTCGCCTGCAGGAACAGAATCACAGAGGTGTTACACCAGCTATACAACCTAAAAACACAGCCTAAAAATATCTTGAAGCCCCAGTTCTTGCTGGACATCGAATCCTGCTGCAGAACTTGGTGTGGTGCGTGTGTAACCCCTCCTTTCTGCCCTGTTTGCTACAGGATTCCTTAACCTGCTCCAATCAAACCTACAACATAAATCTCTACCTGGTTGAAACTGGGCAAAGATTGTTGGATACCACAATCACCTTTAACCTGGAGCAGGGAGGGGCCAAGCCCCAGCAGGTGAGCAGGGAGGGGTTATTTCAGTCCTTGCAGTGCCCTCCTTTCCCTGATTTGGCAGGATGGGAGCCCTTTAGCCAAGGGGAAAAGCATTCCAGGGGTTACAGCTGCCCTGTATCACCCTGCCTGCTCTGGTTTCACCTGATTTCTGCTTTCTCCAAGGAGATGATGTAATCATTAGTCTCGCTGTTTTCCTTGCCTTTTTCTTTGTATTTTTCCCAGCTGTACATCCAGGTTTTCCTGAAGAAGGATGACTCCGTGGGCTATCGAGCCTTGGTGCAGACAGAGGACCACATGCTCATGTTCCTCCAGCAGCCAGGTGACTCCCGCAAACAGCTTCCTCCATTTGTAACAGTCACCAGGAGAAAATTCCATGTCCTTGAGGATTATATTTTATCCTTACTTTCCTTGGAAGCTGAAAGGAATTAATTTAGCTCATCTGAGTCCCATGAAAGGCACAGGAGACTCTCGCACCCTCACAAGATACCTGACCATGACAAACAGTTCTGCCTTGTTTTGTGTGGGCAGAGCCTTTGGATTTCAGGGGGTTTCTGCAGATTTCAAAACTCTTTTTGTAGGATGAGAGTGTAAGTCCTGGTGTAGATCTTCCTCAAAGATTTTCAGAAAAGATCCTCATGGCAAAAATTTTAATTTGCAGAAAGGGTTGAAAGTCCCTTCTCAGTGACGGGAATTTTCTGGGGCTGTAAAGGAACCCAGGAGTTCACACTGTGAATCTCTTATTTTAAACAGGCTCTGTGACTGTAACCCTTTCAAAACACTAGACTGCTTTTACTGATCCTGAGATTTTCTTCCCAGAAGTGGCTCCAGTTGCATGAAGTATTTGTCTTTTATGAAATAGTTAATTTAATGGTATTAGGTACTTATATACTGGTTTGCATTTTGTCAAGAGGTGATTTGTATTTCAAGGTTGCACTGAAAGATACTCTTATATTGAGCGAGTCAATTCCCAGATATTAAGTTGATTTTTCCAATATTCTGCTCTTATTTCTTTCCAGGAAAAGTTGTATGGAGTAGAGAGGAGTCACTGGCAGAGGTGGTGAGCCTGGAGATGGTGGACCTGCCTCTGACGGGTGCACAGGCTGAGTTGGAGGGAGAATTTGGAAAAAAAGCAGGTGAGTTTAACAGAACTACCTTTGTGAGTTTATTTTCCATCCTAAATAAATGTATGTATTGTTTTCTGTTTACTCTGAGCTGAGAGATTAATTTAAATCTCTACTGATACCAATTGAAATGAGCAGAAATAAGCCCTTTTCTGTCTGAACTTTGGAAATCCAGTCCAGATGACCTGAATGTATTACATTGTTACATTAAGAAAACAGTCAGCAGCAGTAGGAGGGATTTTGGCCATGTCTCCTGAATGTTTCCTGTGACTCTTTCTAGAAGACTCGTTTCCAATAGCTTTTTTTTTGCTTTCTTTTGTCTTTCCTTGCTGTCCTGGATGCAGCCATCCAAGGTAACCCCATCCTGCATGAAGTGTGCTCTGCTCCTGCCTAATGCTTCCTGGTGCCACTGGTCCCCTCTGCTTGCTCTTGTTGGGGCTGAAACAGAGTTGAAATCCTGTGTTTGGGTTATTTTAGGAAGTTAAATACAAACCCTGATTGAGCAGAATTAAGTATTTTTAATTCCTCTGAGTACTGGGTGCAGAGGGATTTTCATAGAGGTGGGGGAGCTCTAGGTGGGCACAGTGAGGAGGAACACGAAGTCCTCTGCATGAAGGTTTGTTTCCGTTGATCAGGGTGTATTTTGGAATGAGTGTGGAGTGGGAAAGGTTGGTAAATGTCAGAGTCTGTCACAGAAATGGTGACTATAATTTATTGCAGAGTGGGAGGCGAGGGGTTACCCCAGGTTTGTGCATGGCAGCGTTTGACACCATAATTTCAGCTCTGGGTGGGACGCGTGTGTTTTCCCTGCTGTTGTCACTGTGGGTGCCATTTGCAGATGGTTTGCTGGGAATGTTCCTGAAGCGCCTCTCGTCCCAGCTCATCCTGCTGCAAGCCTGGACTGCTCATCTCTGGAAGATGTTCTATGACGCCAGGAAGCCCCGGAGCCAGATTAAAAATGAGATTAACATTGACAATTTGGCCAGAGACGAATTCAACCTCCAGAAGATGATGGTGATGGTCACTGCCTCGGGGAAGGTGAGGAGGCCAGGGCAGGAATCTCGTTTCTAGGCTGGAGCAAAGTGTCTCAGCTCTGAATTCCCAGCCCTGTTTTTAGCCAGGCTCGGGCAGAAATCATGGGAAGATGCAGAGGATGTTTTGTGGTGGCTTTAAAGGGGGACTAAGACTCAGCTTTCTTTGAGATATGATAGAGGAAGATGCAGTTCTTGAATAGGAGAGGTGTTTTCCTAAACTTTGGCTTTCCCATGTGTTTTTCCTCAGCTTTTCGGCATTGAGAGCAGTTCTGGCACCATCCTGTGGAAGCAATACCTCAGGAATGTGAGACCAGGCTCCTCCTTCAAGCTGATGGTGCAGAGAACAACAGCCCATTTCCCCCACCCTCCGCAGTGCACTCTGCTCGTGAAGGACAAGGTGAGGCCCTTTCCCTGCCCCTCCACTGGGCATGGAAATCTGCCCTTGGACAGGGCAATAAAACATCTTCTTGGGCATCATCTGGTTGTCACTGATGTGGGGATGGGAGGGAGGAAAGATCTGGAGGGAAGCAGACACGGAAGCGTAGGAAACTTAAAAATTATTGTGGCTGTGATGGACAAATGTGGGATAAATGTTTGGATAAATGTGTGTGTCCAAACAGAATATTTTCAGGATGGAATAGCTGAACCCAGGGTATGAATAGTCAACACCAGCAAGTAACAGTTAGAAAAACACCTTTTTTTTGACTTAGACAAGAGGCAACACTTTTCCTGTTTTTCAGGAAACCAAAATGAGTTTTCTGTACGTCTTTAACCCCATCTTTGGGAAGAGAAGCCAAGTAGCTCCTCCTGTTCTGAAACGTCCGATTCTCCAGACTTTGCTTCTGCCTATTATGGATCAAGACTATGCCAAAGTGCTGCTCCTGATTGATGATGAGTACAAGGTAAATTGCTTTGCCTGGAGGCAGTTTTCTTCACATTCTGGTTAATTATTCCCCTCCCTTTTGGAGCAAGATGGAAAAAAATGCCATTGAGCCACATTTCACACAAAACTATGAGGATATTCTGGTAAGACAGACCTTATCTTGATAAACATGTTATAAATAATCTTTCTGGTTCGTTCTGGGGTGTGTTTTTTGTCTGTATCAGTTGTTTTTAACCTGTGTTTCAATTCTTTTTTTCCAGGTTACAGCTTTCCCAGCCACTAAAAACGTCCTTCGCCAGTTAGAAGAAATAGCCCATTCCATCTATTTTTACCTAGTTGATGCTGAGCAGGGAAAACTCTCTGGATTCAGGCTGAAAAAGGTATGGAAGACCCATTACACTTCCCTAAATGCCCTGTGGATAATGGCAGATCTCAGTTTCCTTCACAGAGCTTTGCTCAGGACTGGAACATTCAGCCTCAGAATGCACTCCAGAAACTTGTGAAATCCCAAAGCAAGCAAAGCTGTGTCCTGCTGGTGGAGATGGTGTCCTTGGAGGACAAGATCCAAGCTCTCACGTGCTTTTTCCCTGCAGGACCTGAGCACAGAGGAGAGCTGGGAGGTGGCCATCCCCACGGAGGTGCAGAGGATAGTGATGGTCAAAGGGAAGAGGTCCAACGAGCACGTGCACTCGCAGGGCCGCGTTATGGGCGACCGCAGCGTCCTCTACAAGGTGCTCCTGCAGCTCTGTGTGGGCTTTTTGCTGAGGGATTATCCCATAGGAAGATTCCAGTACCATTCCCTGCTGCTACGTTGGGATGAACTGCCCTGTGATGCCAGTTTTGCTTTATGGGCACCGGTGTCTCTGCAGAAAAACGCTCATTTTGGAGGTTTCTTTTCTAAAATGTTTTCATGCAGCAGTTAAGTCAGTCAAAGTCTGATACTGGGGAAATAGTAGCTTGATTTCTTGAGGTGATTTATGCTAATTTGTTCACAATATGCCCAGTGCCAAATGAAGAGCAGGAAGGAGGTGTCTGTGGCACTGGAAGGGGAGTCTCAGCTGTTTCTCCTTTGTCCCTAGTCCCTGAACCCCAACCTGCTGGCTGTGGTGACCGAGAGCACGGACACGCACCACGAGCGCACCTTCATCGGGATCTACCTCATGGATGGGGTCACGGGCAGGATCATCCACTCCTCCGTGCAGAAGAAGGCCAAGGGGCCTGTGCACATGGTGCACTCCGAGAACTGGGTGGTGGTGAGAGCTGCTTCTTGTTTGGGGTGACCCCTAAAATCACAGGCTGAACGATGTTAAGGTGATGAAAAGCTGTTACCTGTAATGAAGGTCCTTCACGGTGCAAATATGGCAAAATGCACACGTAATACAGGGCTCTGACAATTTTATGAGTTTAACAAATTAGCATAGTTAACAGAAATCATCCAGTTAGAGGCACAGTTAATTAAGTAATCCCCACTTTTGGTTCTTGTCCCACTGAAGCCCCTCCTTGCTTCTAACCCGCCATTTATTATGTCTTTGGTATATGGAGAAAATGAGTCTTGATTCACTCTAAAGCAAAGACTAAATAAAGATTCCAGCAAGGTTAGCTTATTGTTCTGAAATCTAAGGGAAGGGCTGGGAAGGTACCACAGTTAGTTAAGGAGCTATATAACTATATAGTAATAGCCTACAGAGCTACAAATACATGGAAAGTGTATAAAAAGCAAAAATCCTTTTGGCATTGGGGCAGTTCCTGAGCCAGCATTGAGGCAGTTTTCCAAGCACCCTCTGATTTCCCTGTGTCCTTGACTGCTTCCCTGATATTCCTGAATCTCCTGGTGGCAGTACCAGTACTGGAACACGAAGGCCCGTCGCAACGAGTTCACCGTGCTGGAGCTCTACGAGGGCACGGAGCAGTACAACGCCACAGCCTTCAGCTCCCTGGACCGCCCCATTTTGCCTCAGGTTCTCCAGCAATCCTACATTTTCCCCTCTGCCATCAGTGCCATGGAGGCCACGATCACCGAGCGGGGCATCACCAGCCGCCACTTGCTCAGTGAGTACCTGCCCCGTGCTCAGTGGGGAGCACTGAAATCCAAGCAAAATGCACTTTGCTGCCAACAGCTCGTGCCTGGGGGTTGTCCTGGACTCCTGCAAGCGCAGGGATAAGCACCAGGAGAGTGTTTCTGTTGGCTGTTGGAAAATGCTGTCAGAAATGGCCGTGGGGTGCCAGAGTTTCCAGTGGTGCCCAGAACAGCAATGGCCACAAAGTAAAAACCCAATGTGAGGAAGAACTTTCCCTTGAGGGTGGCAGAGCACTGGCACAGGTGGAGGGCATGGAGTCTCCCTCTCTGGAGACATTCCAAACCCACCTGGATGCATTCCTGTTGTCACCTGCTCTGGGTGACCTTTCCTGGGCAGGTGGGTTTGGACTGAGTGATCCCCAGAAGGCCTTTCCAACCCCAGCTGTTCTGGGATTCTGTGATTTTTAAGATGCTTTTCCTTTAATGCACAGTTGGGCTTCCCTCCGGGGCCATCCTGTCCCTTCCCAAGGCTCTGCTGGACCCTCGGCGCCCGGAGATCCCGACGGAACAGAGCAGGTAGGGAAGGAGTGAGAACCTCTCTTCCTGGGCTGTGGAGAGGGCTGGATTTGGTGTGTCATATGTCGTGTGGAGAGGAACAGCTTGTCCTGGCTGGACTCAGAGCAGTCTTGGCACAGAATGAAGGGAGGTTCCTTCAGGTCAGAGGTTGGACTTCATCTTGGAGGTCTTTCCCAACCTAAAGGATTCAGTGTTTCTGTTCTTAGTCTGTGACATGGGCTACATTTGTCTCTATCACAGCAGGTCAGTCATTAAACCAGCCTGGGGTCTGCATTCTTAGGGAGGGGCAGGCAGAGGAACTGGGTTTTTTAGAGTTACACTTACTTTTAAAACTTTGGAAGCCTGAAAGGAGGTGGCTGCAGTTTAGCCTGACCCAGCTGATACATTGGGTTTTCATCTTGCAGCGATAATGAATCTGCACTGGGAAAAGCTCCCAAATTTGCTGGTTTGGGTCAGCTTTTGATAATCAGGGTAGGAAACACTGGTGACATCGCCTGCGTGCTGCTTGGCTGGGGTTTGATGTCTCTGTGGTGCCTTGCAGGGAGGAGAACCTGATCCCGTACTCGCCAGACGTGCAGATCCACGCCGAGAGGTTCATCAACTACAACCAGACCATCTCCAGGATGAGGGGGATTTACACAGCCCCGTCTGGCCTCGAGTCCACGTGCTTGGTGAGTGCAGGGTGGAGGCCTCAGTGTGGAATCTGGGGGTGGATTCCAATCCACAGCCCGTGGCAGGGAGCTCTGTAACTCCCATAACGCGGCTGCTCACAGCCTGAACATCGCTCCTTTCCGTCAGAGCTGTAACCCTGAGTGGATCATTTTGGGGTTTTATGCTCCGAGCTGCATCCCCAGCTCCTGATCTCGCCCCTGCAGGTTGTAGCCTACGGGCTGGACATCTTCCAGACCCGGGTGTACCCCTCCAAGCAGTTTGACGTGCTCAAGGACGACTACGACTACGTGCTGATCAGCAGCGTCCTCTTCGGGCTGGTCTTTGCCACCATGATCACCAAGAGACTGGCCCAGGTGAAGCTGCTGAACCGGGCCTGGCGCTGAGGGAGGCCCAGCCTGGAGAGCAGCTGGGCTGGGACTGCCCGCAGGGCTCTGCTGGGATCCCAGCCCCCCTGAGTGATGGATCCAAACGCCTCTATTCCATTTGGCTGGAAGATAGTTGTGAGGAAAAGCTGCTGGTGGAACAAAATCTGCACTGCCCACGTGTCTCCCAAGAGGAGAAACGGAAGAGATGAAAAATCAGTGACTTTTTTAGTCTATTCTGACTGAAAAAGAAGGTCCCAAACCTCCTTTAAAGCCCCGAATCAGAGTATGCCTGATGTTGGTGAAGAGATTACTAAGGATATGTGTCCTGCCCCTCCTGGGCTCTCCCTCAGTGCCAGCTGTGCCCCACATCTGGCAGAGAGGAGGGGTGAGGGTTGTTGGCTGCTGAGATGTAGTAACGAGCTCCTGGTGTGAGGAAGAGACCTTGGGTGATTTCTTTAAGGAAAAATGTTGGGAATTGGGTGTCTGTCAGTGGGAAACAGCCTCATGGAGCCACTGACAAAGCTGCAGAGCAGTGGGAAGAATTTGAACCTAAAGTCTCTCCGTGTTCTTTATTTATTATGACAACATCAGTTCCTTCCCATTTGTTTCTAAATTTTCCTGCATTTTTTTTTGGTGTGCAGCACTGGGGTTAAGGCGGGGTGGTTGAGGGGGAGGAGCCTCTCAGCGTTTCCCTCGGGATCACGGCTCTGAACTCTGGATTTAAATGGTTAAGATCCAGTTTGGCATCGAGTTGTTCCCCCAGGAGCGGCCGTGTCCCCCCCGCCCCCTCCCAGTGTCCAGATCCCAAATAAAAGCTGCGAGCAGGGAATGGGTTTGGGCAATTGAAGTGTTTCTTGGGCTATTTAAGGGGTTTGGGGGCTCTTTAAGCGGGCTTTTGCAGCTATTTAAGTGGTTTTGTTGGGGCTATGTAGGCGGTTTTTAGGGTTTATTTAACTGATTTTGCGGAGGATATTTAGGTGGGGGTTTCGGGGCTGTTTAAGTGGGCTTTGGCGGGACCACTGAGATGTTTTTTGGGGACCACTGAAGTGGTTTCTGGGGCTGTTTTAAGTGGTTTTATGGGGCTATTTCAGTGGATTTTGAGCTACTTAAGAGGGCATTTTTGGCTATTTAAGTGGGGATTTTTTTGGTATTTAAGTGGGGGGTGTTATTTAATTATTTAAGTGTTTGGGG